>JAOXNN020000086.1:5095114-5106443 GCA_028571205.2 Hydropsyche betteni | reverse complement strand
CTCGAAAAATTTTCAAGTAGTGTATTTAAAATTTATTTAAATTCTTTATCATAATGGATGTATTTTTTATTCGATTATCGAGTCGTAAAACTTGTTATTTATTTTACAAATAAAAATGAAATTATTTATTACTAAGCATGATATATCTATTTCTAGCCATTATACGATAGAACTATTGAATCGTGATAAATCGATGATTTCATGCGCATTTGGAAATAGATTGTCGTTTTGTCGGCTGTCGTTTCACTCACGTTGTGGTACAAATGAATGAAAGCTGTCAAGCTCTGTTTCGTCAGATATGGCATCGAATATATATTTTTCTTCGGAAGCGAACCAATATTTTCCTACGTTTCCGATACTGAAACGAAATAGATACGTTTCGGCGAATATTAAAAACGTTTTGATTTGAATAACGTTTTGTTCGACAGTATTATTTTTTCCAACGAAATACGAAAATGTCTTGCGTCTATTTATTTAACGTATCATAAAGATAGCGCATGCACGTAGAACATACGATAAATTAACTGAACAAATGGATTCTAAAACTGGCTCACGTCCGTTGCATTTCGAACGATCGACTGCAAACATCGAGGCGGGGGCGTACATGCATTAAAAGTACACCGTATGCTTGACACTTACATGTGGATCGCATATGAAACGAAAATATTTACAATACTGAGTGGCATAGCATCTATATGTTGAGAAAATCAGGTTTATTTAGGAAAATTCGAGTTTAAATTATTTAATTTTGATTATTTTACGATTGTCCACTTTATTTTATTGAAATTTTAAATATTTTTTATTGAAAGATTTTGGTTTGGAGTGTTGGAATTAATTAAGATCTGGCAGGTTTATATAAAAGATCTATGAATTTGGGAAATGTAGATGTATTGTTAGTGTAAAATTGGATTTTGGTATGAAACATGATATTGTGGTTCTTAACAAAATGACAGAATTCCATCTTGATAAGTGATTAGTATAAGATTTTACGGGAGTCAATGTTAAATGAAAACGGTTTTTCGTAAATATCTCATTAACTATCACTATTACAGAAAAATATTGGAAATCGAATTTGTAGTTTAGAAAATTTCCTACAAAAAAAAAATTATATTTATTCGTATGAGTAACTGTTTTAGATATAATTCTATTAATACAATTGTTAATATTCTGTACGCAGCTCAAAAATTTTTGAAAAAATGTTTCTAATTCATTTAATTCAAAACCAGTCCATTTATTATTGTCACAAATACGAAACATTGGCAAAGCCAGAGGCAGTAGGTAATAAGCATCATATTATAGACGTTAACTAAATACGCATATAAAGACCATATTCACGAAAAAGTCGCGAACGTCATCGAACAGATACACAGACGGACACACACACACAGAAATCCGCTATTATATATAGGGGATTATCAATAAAAAACAATTATAATTCGAATCAAAAACTTATAAAAATCATTCCATATACAAAACACATTCAACAAAAACACATAACATTACACACACAAGGATCCATTCCACTCCCGACTCGTGTACGCCTCTCGCTTATTTCGATAATAATGGAAGAGAAAGCGGCGCAATCCCCTGGATATGAAGCCTCACAGCAACGAAGGGAGATCGAGCTAAAGCCGATGGTGAGGGGATGCCTTTAAATTCTCGGATTTAGACTTGCAGAAAGTTGGCCGTCTGTTTTCGGACGATAAGCGAGCCGGAGCTTTCGAATCCGCGGATCTGCCCACGCCCTCACGATTGTCATTCTGTGACTTTCAATTTCGATCGTGGCGAGCTTTGGGATATTGCCGCGATCGGGAAAGTGTGTGTGCTTGATCATTTCGCCATCGGATGAACGAGCAGGGATTAAGTGGTGTTTCGAGTGTGTAGGAACGATTGTGCAGAATTCAAAATGTATAGTATGCTGCATAGAGATTTGACAATCAATGAGTTTTTTTATATATTGAAAAAAATTATTGATTGCGTCGAAAAAGATTATTCACGCAACTAGGGATTGTGATTTGAGAATTCTCGAAAAGTTCAGGAAATCACACTTCGAGAATTCTCGAGATTCGAGAAAAATATTTCTCGAATTCTTGAAAAGTCGAGAAATCACAATCACTGCTCGCAATGCGCCAAAGTTTCGATACGAATTTCAATAATTAATTAACGAATGTTGACTTTACGGGGAAAACTCTCACATTCGGGTCGAACACGTAATTAAATCGGACATATTTAATAACATTCGAATCGGAGGATCGAAAGCGAATACCTCGCGGCCATTCCGCACCGTGGAAAATTCGAATCGACCGAAATATTTTAATTAAATCACCGGATCCGGAATACGAACATCGCATTCGTTATAACGAGCCAGCATCTATTCCACCTCTCCTTATATATACGGCTTATCGAATTGTAATAGAATAACCGTTCTAGCGGAAGAAACCGCTAATATGCCCCGTCCCGGCCGCGAATTGATTTATCTAGGGGCAAATACTCTATTACCTGTTTCAATAGTTTGGGAAATTTTAGCTATTCGCACAAATCCCGTACCTATGTCGGTTTTCGCGAAATATCTCCGCCCTCTATATAGAGTCGGTAGGGAAAGCCGCTCTTGGGTATTAATTGACGTTTCGGTTAATAATTTGTAAAGTATTCGCCCCCGAGTTGAATTTATGGCTTGTTTTCCCGACCTTCGAGTTTTCGCATAGGAAACGTTGCGAATATTTCACAGGTGGATGATCGGTGATGCGAAATTAATTTTAGTATGGATCACCTGAGAGAAATGTTCGAAGGGTTATTTTCGCTCCAGTGATAAATCAGATTGGGGCTATTTTGAATGGGACATATTTAGAATGGATTATATCATTTTAATTTTTCAACGAAACATTTTTTTTGTAAATTTTATGGAAAATTAAAATTTCGTTTTTTTTTTAAATTTATTTGACAGTTATACTTCTACTCGACAGGACAAACGTTCAACATTTTCCGGAAAAGTCCCGTAAAAGCAATATGCTGTTGTATACGTCCAAAATCCTGGACACGAGCATGTGCACATAAATATTCCAATGAAAAAAATAAAAGAGTACAAGACCAGTGTAGAATCTAATGTTGCTATAGTACGAATTTTTTTTTATAAAATAATTTACTCAAAAAACATTAAAATTACTAAAAAAAAAATTTTCATAACACACAATCTAAAAAAAAATCAGTTTTATTTAACATGAAGATTTCATTTATATAATATTAAAATTTTCAATTACTTCCCTGAAATTTTTCAAAATAAAAATATTAGAATTAACTAGTCTCGCACAAATATCTCGATACTATAACTCGTATTTAGACTCGACAAAGTCCATTTAAAAAATTCAAAAAATTGTTTTAACAATCTAGACATCCTCTTATCACTTTTTCCAAGTCCACCACTGACCATCACCGTTTCGAGCACGTGAACTCGACACGCAAACCAGTACCTTCTCGCACAAACCGGAGGCCGGTTGCAAGCGCGACGCAAACAAGAAACTCGCATTAGCGAACAGCACGGGGCTGTTCGCGCACAGGATAATCCCATAAATAACGGTCGCAGTTAATTTCTTATCACTTAGACTGTTAATCGTGCCCACGTGTGTGCACGTGGGTGTACGTACTCGTCCGACCGTGTATTTTCGTTTGAGCGAATAAATCATGCGACTGTATCGCAGGTGGGTATCGCTGCGATGCTCAGATACGCGCCGTTGTCCGCGTAATGGGAAACTGATTGAATTTGATTTATGGTCTAATTATAATTTTTGAAAAATAATTTCGACGGTTTATATTACATGTGTGCCGATGTAAAATCGAAAAATCGTGTACGCGTCGTATAAAACGCGTATGAATTCGAGCTAAGTATCGAACGTTAAAGGTCACAATAAATTATATCGATAAAAATATTTTTTATAGTCTAGTGAACGATATATTCGCCGAGAATTGATAAAGCGGGCGTATATCACATTTCAATTTTCCTCCAAAGAAAGGGTTCCGATTTAATCGAGGGCGTATAAATTTCCGCGACTATTTCGCTATTATTTA
Source organism: Hydropsyche betteni (assembly GCA_028571205.2). NCBI lineage: Eukaryota > Metazoa > Arthropoda > Insecta > Trichoptera > Hydropsychidae > Hydropsyche > Hydropsyche betteni. The sequence goes on along the minus strand of JAOXNN020000086.1, from coordinate 5,102,381 downwards.
TTTAAAACATAACCCGTACATTTCGGCCCGATATGAATTCGAGCACGATCGGTTTCGCACAAAGCCGAAAGTCTTCCGCAGAAACCGTCTCCGCCACGATAACGACAATTACGACAAACACGAAGACCGTACAAAGGATCCGCTCTCTGGTTTTCCGTATCCGTCGAAGAGGGCCCGGCCCTTTGAATATCATCAGTCTCTTTTGTGTCCAATTCTGTGTCCAAAAAGGGAACTTGGGTTAAGCGCGCCGAATTGAATCTGTTGTCCAGGTACGCGAATGCGCTCCGAACGAAACCCATTAAAACGACAATAGTTCTGCAGGACAATGAAAGGGCATACCTGAAGCCGAATTTCTCAACGATCCGGCTCTGAAACAATGATCGCTTTCGAGACAATCGCCGAACGCAAACTCGGATGATATACGACGTTGAAAAACGCCGTTAAATTACAACCGGAAGATATGGACAAAAGGCTGGATTGCGGATTCGATGGCCCGCCGCTACAATGGAGCGTCCGGTCGTATAAGTTTATTGTGTCGGAATTAATTTCGAGCCGTTGACTTTGGGATCCAGCGTTAAAATTGCGCACGGAATATTGTTAGATTTATCGATTTTGGTAAATGAGATGCGAAACGCGTTTCGTGGTATACCCTCTTCGCACGACTCTGGGGTCAGGACGCACTCATAATTCAGCCGTTGGGTGGTCGGTTTGTTTCGGTGCATCTTCACACCGAATACAACATTTGCGTATAATCTAATTCTAAATCATGTCTAGTGTTTAACCGCAAGCTTGCTGTAAATGTGTACCGTTGAACTGGTCGCAATTTATGCCGCGTGCGCGATATGTATTCGAGAAAATGTAATGTGTTAAAAGTTCATTTTAAGTTTTGATTTTGAGGGAAATGCTTTTTTATATGCGTGTATGAGTATTAAAAATGATTCTATATTGATTTTTTATCAGTGTGTTATACGCGCAAGTAATAAGAATGATTTTATGTACTTTTAATAGTGTTGGAAAAATCTAGTTCTGCAGTAGACGTGGGCTGTTTATGATGTAGATGAATCATCATAATTTTCCGAAAAAAAGCATTTTCATATACAGCAAAATTTCTATTATCCGGATTGATAAAAAATAATAATAACACATGTTACTATTTTTAGATAAATGCGTCCAAAAATTTACGAGTATTTAATAAAATTATATCGACTCGTGACAGATTAAACTATAGTATGATGTTATCAAACTGAAATCTGAAAGTAATTATATTTGTAAAATAATTTTTCCAGCTTATTAAGTGATAGTAAAATAATTTATTTTCAAAACAATATTTAATACAAAACAAAACAATTTCTATATTTAAAAAATTTGGAGTTACAAAACTTCTCACAGATGGCGTTAAAAATTATGACTTCATTAATTATTTTGGGAACCGATGAAAACACTATCATGATAATTTTATGTTATATTTATTTTGTTAGTATCAAATAACCAAAAACAGTAAAAATAAATACTTTTAAAAAATACTTAAAGTTTGTGTATATAATTATGTATACAAATTTTTTTTATAATAATTTGATTTAATTTCCAAAAAATCATATATTTTATATCGATAATTTGGATGTTTCATTGTCTCGATCCCCGTTCAGTCCAGATAAGGCCAGGCGCCCACTGCGATTTGTAGTCGTGGTGATCGTTTAGTCGCGAAAATGGAGCGCATTGTTTTGGGTTAAAGTGCGCCCATATGGTATACGGGACACTTCAACTCAAAACAATGCGCTCCATTTTCGCGACTAAACGATCGCCGCGACTACAAATCACAGTGGGCGCCTAGCCTAATCGAGATTCTACCATATTTTAATAAAAATTTTCGTAAAAATACATATTCATACTCAAACATACAACCAAACACTTCACAAACACCATCAAACCGACCCAACCCTAGATTCAACCAAACTAAAACACCCCACACACATCCCCAACTCCCCGAACTAATTTTCCCAAAAAAACACACACCCCCCCCAAAAAAAAACCTCCACCCCGATAATTTCCCACATCATCCACCGATCCCAAGACCCTCAACATACACACCTTGCGTCCCGCAACCGTCGAAACACAATTACGAGCGGATATACCCTAACGGGAGGCGGAAGTCGTGCTGGAGGTCGCGACAGGATTTAATGCGGCCATCGAGAGGCGCCTTTGATGGCTTTGCCAAATCTACCGGCTAACGCTGCCTGTTAAATTGACCGTGTTCCGGTCCACGGAACATTGACTGACTAGGTAACTTGCCCGAGTCGACGATTTTCGTGACGATTTCGGTTTTGGACGTGTGTGATGTGTCGTTATGGTTTATATTTGGAAATGGGTCTGTTCAAAGTATTTTTATGTTTAATTTTTAAAAATAATTTATTGTACGACTACGTGTTGCGTCCCGAAAAGATGTATGCATATTTTGAGCGATTATGACTATATTAGTATATAGGCCCGATGTTAATAACATCGGCTGTGGATTTGTAAACCTTTCCCTTACGGTGCTAAAAAAAATGCACGTTCCGGTGTTGAGTAGTAACTACACATTCAAAAATTAGCGATTTAAAATCGGAAAAAAAAAATCATGACTAATTCCCATAATTAATTATAATTGAAGTAAAAAATTATAATAATTGCGATTTATTTGCTGGAATCATTAAAAAACCATTTAGCAACGCTCATGAAATGGGCATAAGTCTACTCCAGTTGCGAGCTCGAAAGCCACTGCTCACTAAAGACGGGAATGCCCCCACTCATGACTGATAACGTTGAGCCACTCGCACTTCTACAGTGAAGTATGCAAAAGTGAGATGCGAATATGTACGTACATTAAACTCAAAGTTATTATTTACACGAATTTGTTCACAAAATAGCTTAGATGTACTCAATAACTTCTGATTATAATATTTTTAATATTATTTTTTAGATCAATGCGTAAGTATATTATGGAGGAATACCTAAAATCTTAACTTTGTATTTATTATATTATATTTATAGAGATATTGATGGTTATTAGAGCAATGTGTAGAAGATACACATCACCGGTAAGGAAAGGTTAAGAAACGGAAAACGATGAAATGTGAACCCGAAATGTGTACCCGATTTGAATATATAATATTTAATTAATAAAATCAAAATAGTTCATTTGTTATTTGTTTGTGACATACAGGCGAAGCCAGAAGTAGAGGCTACACAATAACCGTACTCGATTTGAATATTTAATATTTATTTAATAAAACCAGTTCATTTGTTATTGGTACGATTACGACATATGATCATCATCATCAAAATTAAAAAAATCGCGAGCTTCATCGACACAGACAGACAAACAAACACACAGAAATCCGCTATTATATATAGGGGATAGGGAATTATTATCATCATCATCATCATCATTATTATTATTATTATTGAAAAATTTGTTTTTTTGGAAAGAATTTTCGCTTTTACAGTGTTTTCAGATTTTCGTTATATTTTTCAAAATTTAAATAACCAAATTACCGGTAAATTCAATTTTCGGTAAATCTCACATCTCTAGTGTTATTGAGTACCAAACACGAAATAAAAAAAAATATTAACATATCGGGCCTAAAATATCAACGATTTATTTTAAAGCATCAGATACACAATATAAGTTTACTATGATTTTGAGCGTTACCACAGACAGAAAACGAACAAAAATCGGCTATTATAATATAAAAAAATACCACCTCATTAATTTATTCTAACAAAAAAAAAACACAATCTTCATCAATCAAATAAATAAACAATACAACCCTCAAAATAACCCGAATCACACACCCAGAATTATTGCACAATCTAACAAATGGACAGCGATCAAATATTTGCGAATTTCCCGTTCTGATCCAGACAGGTCGCGGCTTGATTCGCAACCCGCATATTTACCTATTGTATGTAAATACTCGCACACGTGCGTGCATGCACGGTAACATGTCGGGCTAGCGATACACGCATATGCGCGCGGTTTCCTGAAACAATAAGGTTTAGCCGCTTTAACGGTTATGCGAGCAATATTATACGATTTTGCGTGTAATATGATGTTGTGGTAAATTCGGAAGGGATTATTCTTGGGATGGGTGGTTGTGATTAGGAATTTCGGGGGTGGGGTTTCAGTGTTTCGGTCGGCTTTGTGTTTTGAAGATTGGTGTGAAAATGTTGTTTGATTGGAATTTGTTTTTATATTTTAATAAGAAATTTTTATGTAAAGATGATCTCGAAAAATTAATTAAGCATGACTAATATACGTTTTCATTAATTAATTAATTAAAAAAACTAATCGTAATGAAATTTGTGTTTCCGAGTTAATTAATGAAAGAAAAGATCGAAACTCAATTCGACATTTGAAAATGTTCAATTATTCGAGTGATTTTTAAATAAATTCGTCTGAAATTAATTATATTGATGAATACTTGATCAACTGGACATCTTGTTAACTCATTTGAAATATTGACTACATGATATATAGCGAGTGCAAATTGAACGAGGCATCGATATTTTGATTATCTCAAATACTGTATTTTCATGTGAATCACATACAAATAAAAATCACTTATTTTGACCCAATCAAAAGATTTGTATTATTTTTTTACTTTTATCGTAGAAATTAAACCTTCTTGATCATATGATTTCATAAAAAAAACACATTTTTATAAAATTTATATTTTACCAAAATCAAAACAATTCACTATGCGCCAACTCGTCAGGGGTCAAACCACCAGGGGTTAAACCGTCGAAGGTCAACTCGTCAAGGGTCAAACTGTCAGGGGTCAGCCCATCAGGGTTCAACTCATCAAGGGTTAAAAAGTCGAGGGTCAACTCGTCTAGGGTCAACCCGTTAAGAATCTACTCTTCAGGGGTCAAACCGTCAGAGGTAAAATTATCAGAGGTCAAACCGTCAGAGGTCAAATTATCAGGGGTCAACCCATCAAGGGTCTACCCGTTAGGGGTCAATCCGTCAGGGGTCAATCCGTCAGGGGTCAATCCGTCAGAGGTCAACCCGTCAGGGGTCAACCCGTCAGGGGTCAATCCGTCAGGGGTCAATCCGTCAGTGGTCAATTCGTCAAGGGTCGATCCATCGCGGGTCAATGCACCAAACGAGAGGAAAAGGGTTAATATGCATATGCTTACTATAGAGCCTTACCTTAACTACAAAAAAATCACAATAAACGAGCTATTCAATCCGCACCCTTCTCGCGGACTTCGGCCAAGGTCAAACTACACAATCTCATCGCTTGAGATTCGATTTCGGGAATGTCCGCGGTTCGAATTTCCCGCGCGGATTTTCCGCATTCGCGCGTAGACAATGGGCGCATTTCGAACGCCCGAGAGCCCTCCAAACAAATTGGCACTCGCGTGTTGACAGAACCTTTTCGTACCCGTCCCGAAACTTCTGCACACTCGGTTCTAATCGAATCGCTTATGGTTAATATGGCCGGATCCGAAAAATTGCTCGCGGTGGTCAAATATGTCTAGGATGTGTTGTTAGTGGTTTTGGGGGGTGGGTGGGTTTTTGGTTTTCATGTGAAGCTTGTTTGGTTCATATATGTTTTTAAATTATATTTTGTCGTGCTTTTGTTAATAGGTAAGGGAGATTTGTTTGATTCCATGACACGTCTTATTCTGTGATAGTCGGAATGAAGTTGATTATTTTTTAAATACTGCCAACGTATTTTGGAGAACCGTATTTATTAAAAGTTTTCTATTATAATATTATATATACTCAAATTCGTGATGATATAATTTGTTGATAATGGTTCACGTATGATGGTATTATAAACATGTTTAGCGACGATTTTTCGATTTTTTGTCGCGCGGAGTATTTTACTAAATTTTTTTACTAAACTATTTACAGCGATGAGTATGATAGCATTAAGAATCTGAGAATTATTTTAGGATTGTATATTTTGTTGAAAACTGTATGTTTTAAGATAAATTACAAATAATTGTTGGGCAAACATTTAATAGTCAGTATTGATGAAAACATTCATTATTATTATTATTTTAATAAATCGGATTTGTTTTTACTTTCATCTATGTAAATAAAAGTGAATAAGTATTTTTTTTATATAATATATTAAATGAAAGATAAAGTGACTGCTATGAATATATAATATTATGCATTCGAAATTGAATCTTTACGTAGTAAAAGTTTTATAATTTTGTTCAGAAAAAGTATTACTGTTTTTACATTCTGAATTTGATTTACGGAATGATAAAACAAGTTTCAAACTTTTTCTTCTTGAATTAAATTATAGTTTTATCTTACGAACGCACGTTTTAAACTATCGTTTAGAAACAGTATCATCGGAACTTCAGTTTTATCGAAAAATTTCCAACAAAAACAATCAGTACATTAAAAAAACTAATATTTTTATTATTAATATAAATATTTTTGGTATGATGTCAAAAACTGAAAAGAACTAGACACTTTCATGAACTATTTTACATTTCCACGCGAGATTGGCCATAAAGTGGGAAATTTTTTAATAAAATTTATTTTTGAAATTTTCGAGATTAGCCACCTCGTTTCTGCGACCTCATGAGCACATACACACACATGGCTTTTATGGCGAAAAATATTGTGGCCGTACCGTTGCCGGCAACCCGAGAAAAATTTATAATGGTATCAAAAAGGTCAGGACCTCGGAGGATGCTCGGCAAGAAACCGTACACGTGATGATGCACATAATAAAGGTAAAAATATGCCATTTTGGTATTATGTACTTTTTTATGTTAGCAGGCCCTTGTTTGCTCGGATTTTTTATTCATCGCTCGACTTGATTTTTATGCAGTTTCGCCTGAACTATGCCAAAAAAGTTCGCATTAAAAGGTATGGGGAATCGTTGAAAAGGTCAACGCCTTAATATTTTAGATGCAGTTCGCTTGAGGGTCTTCTGAAAGGGTCGCGGGTGAATTTTTTAGGATGGGTCTTTCTCTATTTGGGATTTTTTCGTTTTTAATGCTTTATCTTTCCGAGATAAATGACTGTTTTCGTACACATTTTTTTATTTTATTTCCAGAATTCAATTTTTTTATAGAAAATATCTTTTGATTGTTGTACGTAATTTCAAAACTTTGAAATATTTTTCATACATTTCAAATATTTCAGAGATCATTTTGACTATTTGTATATTTTTGAGGAGTCATTAGAGATTCAATAATTTTTCTTCCATTAATAATTTATATACCTACTTGTAAAATTCAAATATCAGTATTT
>JAOXNN020000086.1:5072959-5084737 GCA_028571205.2 Hydropsyche betteni | reverse complement strand
CTGACCCCCCCCCCCATCGTCACGACTGGGCCATAAAACCGCTAGAAACGTCCAGTGTCTGAGCGCTCTCGATGTACCGCAATTTATATGTGTGTGTGTGTATTTATTTATGAACAAATGCACGTTTCTGGTCGGCGCGGTTCGCACGGTGGCTTTTGTCGATTTATGACGATTAGGAAATTCGGATTGAATTTCAAAATATTGAAATGCAAGACTGTCGTGTTTCAGCGGTAAATCGCTGAATCTAAAAATCGGATCTAATTGAGCGATAGGGCACGTTTGTTGTTGTGCAACGGAGCACGGTTGTAGTTGATTGATCTTGATGTTGTATCGTTTGAATAGTTTCGATGATATGTTTATATTATTTGTATAATAGGAGGTTGGGATTTGAGGTTTGGGTTCTGCTGTAAATCTTTATGCTCAGTCAAAATTTTTGATAATTATTCAGAATTTTAAGCATGAAAAGTTAGATATTTCCCAAAAGGTAAATAATAGACAATTTTTGTTTATCTTCAGTATAAATATAAAATTATATATGAACCAATGACCAAGGGGATTCTTAATATAATTACGGACTAATATTAAAAATTTGTGAAAATAAATTTTCATTATCTTGAAATCATTGAATAAAAACATACCTACATTCTCAAATCGGTAACTTTTTTCCATCAATACAATAAAATACATACACTATCACTTACTTTCCATATAATTTATACTGACTTATCTTCCATGTATAATAACTTATACTTACTTTCTTTCCATGTCACGTACATTTACTTAACTTCCATATAACTAAACACTTAAACTTTCCATCAATAATTTCAACATTGCCTATCCCCTATATATAATAGCGGATTTGTGCGTGTCTGTGTATCTGTCCCTTCGATGACGCTCGCAACCTTAAAACGACGCGTCGATACGATTATTTTTTTGTGTCTTTAAAATTATTCTTCATGCGTATATGGTCTTTATGCGTATACACTTAACATCTATAATATCATGCTTATGAAAGTCCACTATACATGTATATAATAACGTTTATAATATGATGCTTATTATCTACTAACTACTGGCTTTGCCTATATGTCACAAACAAATAACAAATGAACTATTTCGATTTTATTAATTAAATATTCAAATCGGGTACACATTTTGAGCTCACACAATCGGGTTTTCACATTTTATCGTTTTGTTTCTCAAAAAAATCACAACCGATGTTATTAACATCGGGCCTCTAGTAATGCTAGTAGCTATAGTAATGATAGTAATACTAGTAATGAATAAATGTGATGTTTTAAAAATATATCTAGTGAATATCTATTTATTTTCAAAATTTGAAAATAATAAGATTTTATATTAAAATTTGAAAATACTCATCCGAAAATAGTACAAACACAAAACGACCCCCATTCCACATACGGTCGGTTATTAAGTCTACTACCGCAACACTAACCTAATGCACTACAATCCAACTCGTACATACGAACAAAGTCCAAAATTACCCACCCGAAATGTAACCCAACCAAATTTCGATGCATTTAATTTGAGTTTTGTGCTTTCCGGGAGCGAAACGCGCTTCTCCTCGACGCTATCTTTATCGGCTAATACGACCGCGTCGCTCCGCTCGGCTCCCTGTGTCTTTGGAAAACTTACCACACCATTAAATAAAAAGCTCTTTTGGCTCTCATAATGCTCGCTCTCGAAACGGAGATAACATAACCGTGGGTATTTTCTGGCTGAGCTTCGCCGTCGCAGATTAGCGCCTTTAATCCCCCGCCGGCAAAGGGAGCTGGCTGCAGAAAGCTCGCCTTTCAAGCTCCGTCGGCAGATATGACGTGATAAGTCAGCTCAAAAACGTTACACACACATGGCGTTAATATTTCAAAACGTACATATGTCTCCGGACTAGGCAGGGATGTCTAAACTGTCGGCGGTTATTAATTTTCAAATATCACACCAACCGGGAAATCGCGTTTGGTGTATACGCGCGTTGTATGTACGCTTAAAATGTTTTATTACGTATCAAAATATATTTTACATATCTATTTTATAAATGAAATCATCTTTTAAGTATTTATTCTATTAAAAATAAATTGATTAATTGAATAAAAAAAATATTGCTTTCATGTACATGTCTGTCTAACTAGTGATCATGGCGGCCGCAAAGCGGTCAGCGAGAGCGCAGTCTGTTTGTCTTTAACTTGTTCGTCCTACTGGTGGCATTGCGACCTACTTGGAAGACAGCAATCAAAAGCATAGCACATAGACATGCGTATCGTTGGTCTGAGAGCCTCCTGAGAGACTCTTATGGTACATGCCCCTTACCGAAATACGACTTGGGCTAGCGCGGTAAGGTATAGCCTAGACTGCCGCATTTGTTTGGCAAGGCCTTGTCCTGCAGTGGATAACTATAGGCTGCTAATGATGTCGATGATGATTATTATATTTCATAGTCAATACGAGGTTGGCTCTCGGATAAGGTATTAGCCTAAACCTCCAATATTTGATGGGGAGACATTGTCCTACAGTGGGCAAAAAAAAGGGTCAACAATGATGATGATGATATTTCATATAAAAATGTGGTTGTTTATTAATTTTTTTCATCGATGCTTTGATACGTTGTATTGCAATTTGTGCTCCATAATATAAAGTACACAATCTCAATCGCATAAAATTGAACAAAATGGATGATCGATACATTTGGAAACGTCCAATGCGAACAATTCACATTTAAAGTGCGATATTTTAGTTCGCGTGCCGTCGACACGTTAGCTAGCCCGCGAACCGGCCCTGAACCGATCCATAAATCATAATTTGCTTATCAGGACCGCGGCACCGTGAAAATTGATTATTTTAAACGGTTTGCGAGAAAGACGCGCACATACACATAATATATGCACATCGTAACGCGAGTGTGTGGAGAGGTTTTCGCTGATCGCGTCCGAATTTCGTCGTCGCACCCTCCGAGTTCTGAGTCATTTTTGACGTCGTTAAGTGTAAGCAAGCGTGAATTCGGCGATACCGAATTCAACTATATACAAATAACACATCATACACACATAAAAAAATATCCAATCACTTAAAAACCGACCGCCCATCGAATTACCTCTCGAACAACAATCAACACTCATCGTATAGATCGCGCCGTAAACCTTCGAAAATATACAAATTGGCGAGCGGGCTGATAACACGGCAGGATCGTTACTTAAATTGAATTAGACACCTACGTCGGCGAGTGGCCGGGGGGCGTAGCCCGGGGGGCGGAGCGCCCGCCCGCCGACCTAATGAAAATTGATTACATCATGGACGTAACAAAGGCGGTCGTTGTGCGGAACGCTCGCGATACTCGAGATACTCGACTTCGGAAGTGCGGCGCACCCAGCCTCGTAAACTGTTGTTGTCGGTGGCGTGGTTTGTGGTGGCGATGGTGGTTAATGGCTGTGGACGGTCCATGGGGTTTCGGCGAAAAATTTGGCTTCGGGCGGTTCGACGGTGTCGAGTGTGTATACGGATAAATTGCTTACTTAAATCTCCTATATATAATAGCGGATATCTGTGTGTCCGTCTGTGTGTGTGTGTGTGTGTTCGTCTGTGAATCTGTTCGTTCCATGACGATAGCGATTTTAAAACGAAGCGTCGATACGATTATTTTTTTGCTTCTATAAAATTATTCTTCATGCGTATATGGTCTTTATGCGCATACACTTAACGTCTATAATATCATGCTTATGAAAGCGTCTCTATTGACTTATGCTGTATGTTGATTATTACGCAGTGGAAAAAATATTTGAATCCCCTATATATAATCACGGATGACAGATTCTGTGTTTGCTTGTAAGCTGAGACTCTCAACTTATCGTTCCAATTTAGCCTGTATGCCGTTCAAATATAACGGCTATAACCGCTACACGAGAACTGCTATAACGCGAGCTCCGAATTTAGTCTTTATGGTCATTATAATAACGGCTATAATCTTATCGTCTTATCTTAGAGTCTATAATATGATGCTTATTACCAACTAACTACTGGCTTTGCCTATATGTCACAAACAAATAAATGAACTATTTTGATTTTATTAATTGAATATCAAATATTCAAATCGGGTACACATTTCGGGTACACACAATCGGGTTTTCAAATTTTAACGTTTTCCGTTTCATAACACAGCCGATGTTATTATAATAACATCGGGCCTATATACTAGTGTTTATATAGGGGAGACTTGTTCGAATCCGTGACACGTCTTATTTCGCGGTAGTTCGAATGAAGTTGATTTTTTTTTCTAACAACAACGTATTTTTGAGAAGTGTATAATGTGCTTAATATTACGAAATCGTTTAAGTCTGCCCCGTTACGAAATTCATGAATTATTTTACCTTTAAATTTTTTAGTTATTTTAGGTATGATTTGTATTTTTGTTTTGTAAACAATTTTAATTTCATCAAAAATTTTAATTTTCATGTGCCTTGGTGATTTTAAATGGAAATTATGATAATGTGTGTGTTGAAATGTTTATATTTTATCATTTTTATTTAATAATTTAATCGATAAAAAAAAATGGAACAGTTTATTATTGAAATTAACATAAAAAAATCATTTTGCATAAAATTTTCATAATATTAACAAACCATTATTATATTAAATTTCAAATTTCATTATAATCAACTAGTAAAATTAATAAAATATTTATGTACAAACCATAATTATTTCATTCCATATTCAGAAATTAAAACTTATAACACATCACCAATTATTAAAATAATTTAGTCTCTTTTCCCTTTATTCCAAACCAAACGACTAATCCATCTTTTGATTAATGGATTCACCAACGTCCAAACTCGATATTGCGTTCACAAATTTAATTATCTAAACAAACCATAATCGTACCGCACGTGTTGAACAAACTAATCGCGATATTAGATGACCGAATAACTCATCCGTCCGAGTGGAATTTTTCACCCGGGAAAATCGGCTCGGAAAAGTCGCTCGTTAGCGGAAAAGCGCGTGCCGTATCGTCGACTCGCCCCGCCATTATTGTCGACAATGTTTTATCGTGGTTTTTCGAAAAAGTACGTTTTTTCGTTCAAGATAAGCGTGTAGGTGTCGAAACGGTAATTGATTCGAGATTCGCGTGTCAGTAGTGCGCGACTGTTGCTGTTTGTGTTCTGCTTTCGTCGATTGAAAGTCGTGATGGAAACGCTCGTTTTCGCATTAAGTCGAGTGTGCGACGATTCGTGAACTTTTGAAATTTGATAGCTCGTAATTGGTATGAACATTCTCTAGATTGATATTGTGTACACCTAGGGAAATCGTGCTGTGGGCCTTCAGAAACGTCATGTGTCAGTTCCGCGGCAAATTATAGACCTCGCGTTTCGCTCATCTTGTTTGCTAAATATAAGATTTACATCAATTTAAATTAGGAATGAATACTGTATAATTGAAATTTAGACAGAATATCAACACGATATACAATTGAATAGTATTGGAATTGTGGAATCTGTTTATATACATTGTCGCTTAAAAATGTTTGCCCGGCCGTATTTTTACGATATCATATAATTATGAACAAATTTATCAATCAAAAAAACTTTTACATATTAAACGAAATCATTCAAAAAAAATTTCGAAAAGTAAACGCGATCAAAAGTGACTAAAAATAATATTTATACGAATTTTTCTAATGAGAATAGAACTATAGAAAAAATCCTTCTTTTATTTTCATGTCATATTTTTAATTTCAGTTGATCAAATTCTTTTATAGTTTTTATTATTTTCTATTAATGAAATATTATGCGATCCTAAAACGTATTTTATATAAATTTTACACTTAATTATTGTAGTAAAAACAACATTTGAGTTTCGTGTTTTTTTTTTGTATCATGTTTTTATTTACGATTTATATTGTTATATACTTATTGTTGTATAAAAAGTTGAAATTTGGTCGAATCAAATAGTTGCCAACAATATCGAAAAATATATAGTTGAGACAGTCTTTAGATTAAAAAATGTAAAAATACGTCCTGATGTCTTTTTTTTTAAATTTAATCTAAATATATTTAACATGATATTATTCATTGCCTAAAAGTTATTTTGAGTGATAAATTTGTTGATCCCCTATATATAATAGCGGATTTCTTTGTGTGTGTCTGTTTGATGACGCTCGCGACTTTTTCGCGAATATGTTCTTTATATGCGTATACAGTTAACGTCTATAATATAATGCTTATTACCTACGGCCTCTGGATTTGCCTATGTCACACACAAGTTACAAATGAACTATTTTAATTTTATTAATTAAATATTGAATATTCAAACCGGGTACGCATTTCGGGCTCACACAATCGGATTTTCACATTTTATCGTTTTCCGTTTCTTAACAAATCTACAGCCGATTTTATTAACAACGGGCTTATACATTAGTTGATTTACGATATTAAAAAATATATTTATAGAAATTGATTATATATTATATTTAAAATAAATGTTCATAAAAAACTTTCGATCCATCAAAAAAGCACTAAATTTATTTTATAACGGTAATAAATTCATCCGAAACGATTGTGGAGCACATACGCGAAATGCATGCGCGGGCCACTTGCGGGGTTTAGACGTTCGCTTAAAATTTTAATTAAGAATCCGTTGGCGCGCCTCGGAAACAGCCGGCTCGGGTTAACAGCCAACAGCCTCCATCCAGAATTAAAATGGCTCCCGAGGAAAAGTTCGGCGGAATCTAGGATGGTAAGTACGTATGTGTATGGCCATCAAAGCCTCCTCTCTCCCAAAGCTCTATACCCTCCGCGATATGAGCTCGAGGCTTAAGCGCCGTTGCGAAACTTTCAAATATCAATTCGCGATAATTAATCTGCGGATTATGGCGGAGAAATTACGTTGAGCCGTCTGCAAATATACCAAGCCAAGAAGAAGAGGATCCATTTTTTTATTTTAATAATTCGCTTTGTTATAAGTGTGGGGGCGAACGACGACGATCCAGTTAGTCGCCCAAATGTTGTTATAAACAGATGAAGTTCTCTTTCAGTGTTCGGTCAGATGATGTGGTGATGAATTAATCAAATTCTTTTGAATTTACATCGTTCATTGAAGATTACATAGTATAAGTGCAGAAGTGTATGACGTTACTGATGTTAATGATGAAGTGCTTGAAAATTAAATGCTGTGATTGAAGTGCGTCGAGTTAAGGATTGAATTGAAGCGCATCGTACGTTTTTCGCACGGGCCTTTTATTATTTTGAAATGGTGAAAAAAAAATGATATTTTTGTCTGTCTCGTTCTAGTCGAGTTTCGTCTCGTTACAAATAATTAAAATCTAGAACGTTCACAAACCAAAAATACTTAACAATAAGAAGGATCGATTAAAAAAACAGTATTTTTGGAAGGCGGTGTAATTCAATAGAGCAATAAATTAAATTACGGTCCGATCCTTCTTTACAGAAAATATTTACACAATATCTAAGAAGGATCGATTAAAAAAAATGATGTTTTAAGAATGCAGTATATTACATAGAATTAGATAAGACCTAACGGTCCCGAAAAAGGACAATACTCCTAATAAAAATAATACAAATTCGCTATTTCGGATTCATAAACTCTTAAAGCGCACACACCGGCAGTACATCAATTCTTTCAACTTTACAGCGCGTCATATATTTTTTAATGAATACCGAAACACTCCCCAGACGCCAATACGGCCCGCAACTCAGAAAAGATACTTTTGCCGAATTTATAACACAATAATATGTAAATAAATTAATATGGCGCGAGTTTAGCGCCTCGCCCGGCCCGGCACCCACATAAAGCGGACCCCGCCGAAAGTAATGGCCCCCCGGAGAAATTATTAGTTTAATATTATGGGCTACGTCCAGCACTATCCGTGACGTGTAGACGAAATGAGTTCTGCATTAATTAAAATGTTGGCGAGCCGCGTTACCTGATACCGCGAGCAAACACGCCCATGGTCCGCAGCGGCGTTTACACACCATGGCCGACCCCATAGACCGTCGGGGTACACGTGTCGAAATTACCATCTCGTGCTCTCTGGTGTATGCGGGTGTTGTGCGAGTTTCGTTTCTGCCTTGTTTCGATGGTCGGATGTGTTTTTCGGGAGGGTTTGTTCGGTGGGTGGGCGTTGTTGTGATGGTTGGATTGATGTGTTGGAAGCGTTTGATGGTGTTTTTGTAGATTGGATGATGTTTTTGAGTGGGTGAACTGTATTGTTTATGATTAAGGTGACAATTCGTACTGATTATTTGGGCATTGTCCTGATTTGTTATAAAATAAAATCAGCACAGATTTACTCATATTAAGTGAATGTGATAGTGCAGTGAGAATGTTTAACGCCTGGGGTAAAACCAGGCGCGGCTCGTGCAGAGTACTGCGGCGAGGCACGACGACTGGTTCAAAGATAATCCGTCCAATGACTGCTTTCCAAGACAATCCATCCAACGGACAATTCTTCCAACGGATAATTCGGCCACGACAACTCATCCGACTCGTCCAACTCGTCTTGGAGAAGTTGTCGTCGGACGCATTGTCTTTGGACCAGTCGTCGTGCCACGCCGCAGTACCCTGCACGAGCCGCGCCTGGGTAAAACAGAATTCTCGTATCCCCCCCCCCCGAAACTCTATCTTCAAAAATTCAATAATGAATGTATTACTAAAAAATGTGATGCAAGAAAATTTAATACCCCCCCATGAATTTTTATAAAATGTGTATTGATTTTTATTTTGGAGAAAATGGTCACCTTATTATGATACTTTTATGGTTTTGATTTTTTTTCACTGTAATAATTTAAAATTTTTAAAATATTAAAAATATATAGGTACATTGCATATCTATATATATATATAAAAATGGATGTTTGTATGTATGGCATATAAACGTATTTTTTTGTTGAGAAGGTTTTTGTATCATTTTGCGACTCGACCTGACGCTATTTAAAATGAAAACAAAATTTCCGTACAAGCGGCGCTGCGTATTAATTGTGACAATAATTACAATGACTAATATCAAATTTGTATTGAAAATACTATAAAAACTCAATTTATTCTTTTACAATTTGTTATAATACAGACTAGAAAAACAACGTCTGCGGGTTCAGCTAGTTACATATATTTCACTTCGAAATCTTAGGTATTCCTAAAAAAATATTTAAAAGAAATCCATTTTATTTTTGTATCTTCCATTGAATTCGAATTCAGACTTTCGATGTAAAGATAATGAATAAAATACATCGAAGTTTTTCCAAATCAATACTCAAAGTTGAATTTTCCGATCGTAAATTTAGAGGTTTTCGAATGCTACGAAACTAAAGAGCCCTTCGATTCTACAGACTAGAATACAAACATCCAGAAAGACTCTTTTCAATATTGGAGACAGTAAATTCGATGTAGATAATTCGAACGTGTTCGTATCTAGTTTTTCTATCCGACGTCGGAGTCCTTTCATAATGAAATGTATTGTTTTTTCATCGGGAGAAATCCAATTACACCGGCTCAATAAACAATGATTACTTTAATTAGGATTTCCCGGCTCGAGCAAATGTATTACTTTTGTATTACTTTTTGTTCAGAAAAAAACAAACTCGTCCCGTTAATTCATAATTAAAATTTTGTTCGTAACTTTTTCAATGCATAAATAAAAAGTAAGAGTTCAACAAAGGAGCTTTCAAACATAACAAGCGATTAATTTTCAGTATACTCGTTTTTTTTCATGATAATTATGAAAAATACCTTATTCTAGACGTAAGCTTATCAATTAGCAATTCGACTTACGAACAAAGTATCAAACGTATCGATTTCAAAAATTTTAAAAGCTCAAAAAGCAAAAAAAAATATTTGAACTCCCCAAAGCACTCTTATAATAATATTTTCTTGAAGTAGAAAAAGCCCTTTTCGTTGTTAAAAAGTGATAATTTTAAGCACTTAGCACCAGAAAAAAAATTTAATCACATTATATTCAATTATTATACTCGAGTAGAAATAATTGGACGGCATAATAGAATATCAATTAATGAGACAAAAAAATAGTTTTAGGTTCATAATGGATATAAAAAAGATAATTTTTCGTAACAAACTAATGAAATTAATTAAGCTCTGTTTTTAAAAACTAAATAAAATTTAATATTCGAAAATTTATTACTTAGTAAACATTTTCGACGCAAAATGATCTCGAAATGTGAAATATCGAAAACGAATGCACACGTTTATGCGAATATGCGAAACGGTCATTCAGGAGCTGCAAATAGACCGTGCCGTGGGGAGTTGTCCCATTATGTAAATAAATTCTCGAGATTGTGCAAGGCGACACGTTCCTGGGGCAAAATGGAAAATGCGAAAAGCTCCCACCCCCAATGTCCTGGAAAAGCACTCGTGTAACGCCACTAGATAACACTGACCAGCGGCTCTTTCCTGGAAAAGTGTCAACTTCTTTTTATTGCTTGTGTGAAGGTAAAGAGCGCGGCGCTTGTTAGCGAAATTTTGTATACGGTGCTGGTCGTGTGTGTGGGATTCTCAATTAATGGTTTTTTAAATATTATATTATGTTTTGATGGTATTATGATCGAAACTTTGATTTTGAAAATTTTAGTCGATCGAAATTTTAAAGAGGTGATGGATCATCTTATTTGGAACATTTGAAACTAAACATATCTTAGTTCAAGGTATCATAGTTTTCTGAGATATTATTATTATTTAGTTTTTTAAGAAAAAAATCAAAATCTCGTATTTGTGCACTAATAATACCCAAATAAAAGGTAATATGACAGAAAAATCTCACTTTTAGTTTGTTTATTTAATCTATAAATTTGAATGAAAACGGCTATTTCAACACAAAACTATTTAAAATAGAGGATTAGTTATAAAAAACATGCCGAAATAAAGGAAAACTAGAATTATTTTGGTATTTCATATCAAAAAAAAAAACAATTTAAAAGCATTCAAGTACTTATGATTTTTTCTCAAAAATCGAAAAAATAATAACTCGAAAACTAAGATATTATACTTAAGACTGAGGTATCTTCGGTTTATTTTTTTTAAGGATTGTTTTTACTTCTGCTTGTTACGTACATGGCTGGGTATATTTGGTTTAAAATATTCCAAATAATATGAACCATCATATTTTTAAAGCTTTAATGAAACCTTTTCAACACACAGTATAAAAAATATCAATGAAAATTTATAAAATTAATCAACCCAAGTTTTTTCCCTCAGTAGCACATTTGAATAATATAAAACATTTTTATACAGCTTAGGCTAGGCGCACACTTGCGATTTTGTCGTGCGTGATCGTTTAGTCGCAAAAATGGAACACATTGTTTTTGATTGTAGTGCGCACAAACGTCATATGTGCACACATCAACCCAAAACAATGTGTTCCATTTTCTCGACTAAACAATCGCGCGTGAAAAAATCGCAAGTGTCTTCCTAGCCTTATGAGTATTTTTTAACAAAATTTATTAAGAAAAATCGCACTATTAGGCCAGGCACCCACTGCGATTTTTAGTCACGGTGAAAGTTTAGTCACGAAAATGGAACGCATTGTTTTAGGTTGAAATACGCCCATATACCATATGGGTGCAATTCAACTTAAAACGATGCGTTCCATTTTCACGACTAAACGATCGCCACGACTACAAATCACAGTGGGCGCCTGGCCTTATAAGTTTTTAAGGCCGGGCGCCCACAGGCGATTAGTCGCGGCGCGGTTTATTATGAAACACATTATTTTAGGTTGAAGTGCGCCCATATGGTTTATGGGCG
>JAOXNN020000086.1:5032815-5066326 GCA_028571205.2 Hydropsyche betteni | reverse complement strand
GTCTTTATATGCGTATACAGTTAACGTCTATAATATGATGCTTATTACCTACGGCCTCTGGCTTTGCCTATATGTCATAAACAAATAACAAATGAACTATTTTGACTTTTCCGTTTCTTAACAAATCCACAGCCGATGTGATCAACATCGAGCCTATTTACTAGTAGAAATTAATACTCTTTTAGTCTGTTAGCTCCATACATCAAAGTTTGAAAAATCTCCATAGCAACAACATCATAACCATCAAACCTTCACCGAGATTCGCACGTCGAAAAATTGATATTGTTTACCAACCAACGAAGCTAATACGTCACTAAGTAAACGCGGATCCGTACAAACTTTCCGATATACAATATTAAAAATATCAACTTTCTTTTTGCGCAGAGACGTCGTCAACCTGTCGCTTTCGCAAACGAAAAAGTATAATATAAAGAGTCTGCGAGACGGCTGGTGCCACGGCGGAAACTTTCGATCCGACGTCAACTTTTCGGCGAAAATAAGTTACTCTGTAAAAACTTGGAGCTTTGGCTGTCGGCAAAGACAAACCCGAAAGCACGGCCACCGTTTCTAATTTGCGCCCTCGGGGCGTGTTTGTCTTGCGAAAATCCGTAGATTCCGACTTTGCGGTGCTGCGACGTTTATACTGCAATTTCGAGGTCGGCTAATGCCATAATTTTCGTCTGTCAAGATCCTATTTTTATATTGTTTAATTTTATATATGAAAAGTCTTGCCGTCGCGCTGCGGGTTTCTCGAACGCGGCCTTTGTACTGATCAAGTATCGCAAACAAAGAACGGAATTTCAATACGGTGTACGTGCCATTTTCAGTGCGAAAACAATTTAGCGCATACGATGAACAGAATCGACAGCGCACATATATATATGTGCACATATGTGCGGCAACACTTTTGTTATTTCAGGCGAAAACTGCGGGTCGGTTTGATCAAATTTGTTCAGAGTGAACCTAATTTTAATTATCGCCGAGGATGTACAAACATATAATGCGAAGGGGATGAAACCGTTTGCGTTCCGCGGCTGTGATGATTTATTATCGAAATTTCGTCGATATTAATGATATTTGACTGGTTAATATTTTAAAAGGTTCACCAAACATGAGCGCACCTTAAATTATTACGATATTAATTAAGAGTTTTGCCTTTATATTGATAATATATTTTTTAATTACAGTAAATGCTTTAACAATTGTACGAAACTGGTGATGAAATAAAACCGGTTTGTATTAGGGTATTGAATATATATAGTGTTTTTTTTTTCAATTTATCATTTTTTGAAACTCTAAACCTAAATTTTCAAATAACAAAAAATTGAATATAATAATTTTTTGTATATTTTTGTAAAGAATTAAAATAGGGATGATGGCCATATTATAAAGTAGCAAATGTGTGGTGTTTACGTGTTGCCAAATGTCAATAAAAAACTAACCTATTAAATCGCTCAAATTTTGTTCATTAAATACTTAGGCTAATCGATTTCGAAGGTTCAATGCATTGCTTCTTTAATATATGCTTTCCTTGGTGATATTTTTTGAGCTTTCTCTAAAATTTGTAGCGCACCTATACATTATCTAGATAAAGTATGTACCCTCGAATATGAACGCTGTAACTGTAACATTTATACACTAGTCTATAGGCCCGATTTAAGTAACATCGGCTGTGGATTTATTAAGAAACGGAAAACGATAAAATGTGAAAACCCGATTGTGTGAACCCGAAGTATGTACCCGATTTGAATATTTAATATTTAATTAATAAAATGAAAAAAGTTCATTTGTTATTTGTTTGTGACATATAGGCTACCCCGTGCCCGTACTCGATTTGAATATATTTAATAAATAAAACCAGTTCATTTGTTATTGACACAGGTATCTGTCATCGATGATTATATACGTGTATAGGGGATTCAAATATTTTTTTCACTGCGTAATAATCGACGTATTGCATAAGTCAATAGAGACGCTTTCATAAGCATGATATTATAGACGTTAAGTGTATACACATAAAGACCATATACGCATGAAGAATAATTTTACAGACGCAAAAAAATAATCGTATCTGTGCGTCGTTTTAATGTCGCGAGCGTCATCGAACGAACAAACGAACAGACAGACAGACACACACACACACACACACACACACACACACACACACACACACACAAATCCGGGATTGAAAAATTTATCGAATTGACAAATACATCGTTCATAAATAATCATCTGATCCCAACCAATATTTATTATTCGATATCTAAAATATTTCTTTTACAATGATAAATCAGATACATAAAAAAAAATCATATACTCCATTTCCCAAACAAAAAATAATAAATAAACCCATTTCCTTTGTCTGGAATTCGCTTTCTCCTCCTGCATCTCATCTAGGGGCACAAAGAAGGGTGGCTTCGCTCCGCCGCCGTATCGATCTGTCGGCTGCACACCACCCCTTTTCCACCCCATTTCCACCCCACAGTGCAATTTCTGCATCCAGCTGCACCACGGGGTCGTTCACTCTGACCAGCCTCCGCGAAAGCCTCCGTCGGGTCGAGGACGGGGGAGGCAAACCCCTCTTTGCTGAAAGTAAAACCGGGGCTGAATCTGTGTCAGGCCGTTGTTGTGGCCGTGTGGGGTGGATTTTGATTTTTTTCATGCGTTCGGCATGACAAAGGTGCGAAGTGATTGTTGTGGTTGTGTGTTCGGGGTGTTGTGATCCGAGGGGTGGTTTTTCTTGGTCTGTGTTGTCGGGTTTCGAATATGTTATTGTTGTGTGTGTTTTCGTTGGATTTGTTCGTGAGAATATTGGAATTTTTTTGTGTTTGTATTTATCATGTTTATTGTTAGCCATAAACACCACGAGATATTGAATTTCGTTTGAAAAAACAAAATTCTTTGCTTTGTTCGTGGACGAAACGTACACAAACGTAGCGTAACATCCCCTACCCCCTATATATAATCACGGATTTCTGTGTATCTGTTCGTCTGTCTGTTCAAATGACGCTCGTGACTTTTTCGCGAATATGGCATTTATGCGTATACAGTTAACGTCTATAATATGATGCTTATTACGCTCGCAACTTCGATATTCTATTATAGTCTTTATGCGTATATAGTTAACGTCTATATGATGCTTAATACCGACTGCCTCTGGCTTTGCCTATATGTCACAAACAAATGAACTATTTTAATTTTATTGATTAAATATTAAATATCCAAATCGAGTACAAATTTCGGGTTCACACGATCGGGTTTTCACATTTTATCGCTTTCCGTATTTTACCAAAACCACAGCTGATGTTATTAACATCGGGCCCTATTTACTATACATAATATCTTCAAAAGCATTTTTGTTAATATTCTCGTTTTCCCCCATGGATTTAATCGTATTATCTTCTAAACGAATCATATAAGAAAATAAAGATAACTCTCAAGGAGCTGAATATTGAAACCACCTAAGTTGAACAACCCATCGTAAAGGTTATAATTCTTCCATTATATTAATTTCCCCATATGTCGCACAACATCGGCGTTCAACGAAAACTGTCATATTAAATCGTTGATCTAATTTCAGATATCGAATAATAAATACAGGTAGTCCTCGACTTACGACGGATACCTTCCTGAAATTCGGTCGTAAATCGAATCCGTCGTAAGTCGAATCTGTATAATAATAAATTTTTTCGTTAGTATTACTTACTTTTATTAATACAATAATGAAATAGTAAATGCATAACATTTGAAAATCTTTCACTGTTTGGGCCCATCATTTCAAATTTTTGTATTCCTTGATTAATTAAATTAAAATCAACAGCCATTTCTTTTAATACAACTTTTTTTGATGGTTCTATATTCCTCCATATTTATTTCTCACATCTGCTCGAGATTTATCATTCAATTTAAAAAAAAAACAATTAATTTAAAAAAAATATATTATTATTTTTTTCGGTCGTA
The DNA here is from genome assembly GCA_028571205.2 of Hydropsyche betteni. Classification (NCBI taxonomy): domain Eukaryota; kingdom Metazoa; phylum Arthropoda; class Insecta; order Trichoptera; family Hydropsychidae; genus Hydropsyche; species Hydropsyche betteni. The sequence continues at coordinate 5,062,366 of JAOXNN020000086.1, read as the reverse complement.
AGTGCGAACCGTCGTAAGTCGAGGACTACCTGTATTTCGTTTAAATTTCATACGATCGATAAGACTCAAAGAAAAATGTTCAATTTGAATGAATCATCGTTTTATATCGTATTTATAAAACAAAATTAGTTCGAGTCTTTCCTAGATGGAAAAATAATGACATAATTCGCTTCATTTCTTTTCCTTTGTCGTTTTGTCTGAAGTTAGCAACAGGAAATGGCTCCTAACTAACAGAGTTAGTTGACTCAATCATGACTCATCAAGGCGGTTATGATGAGAAGAAAATGACATGTACTTTACATGAAATCTCTTTATTGTAATAGTCGATGGTACAAAAGTCGACTGAATCGCGTTAGATACCAAAAGACGACGTCAATCGGCTGGAAAAAAGAAAACGGTTTTTCCGGCGCGTAATACGCCTGATCAGGTCCTAATATTTTCGACATAACACTCGTACACATATTTCATTGAGTTTTCATACACGCACCTAATGGAATATTATAATATTTCGAAAACGTTTCGGGGAAAACGCTGAAATCATCGTTTCTGCGAAACTATTGTCCCGCCGCGGCATTCAGTCGATACTTCACGTGTAGCCGCGAATGAAAATTCAGGGAAAAACGCCCGATGTACAAAATTTTCACATTTTTTCGGCCCGCGAATCGAAAAAGACTCCGACCGTCAGTAATTTTCGATGGAAATTTTCGCGTAATGCCGAGCAAGCAAACGTAAAATTGTACTTGTTTTCGCGTTTCTATTTACATAGTAATGAGTCCGTTCGGATTATTCCGAGGGTAAATTGATCGTGAAATATCTGCGTACATTTGAATGGAACTATTCCGACGGTTTTCGTCACATTCTCGGATTTCTCCGGCGATGAATCGACCGTGAAAGAATTGTTATTAAATTGTATGAGAAATTCGTCGTAATAACCGCGAAAAGCGCTGTTTCTGAAACCTTTTGTTCTGGCCACGCAGCCTTGGTACGTTTTCCCTCGTGATTTATTCTTAAATTTCGCATTCTTCCCGAACTGCCTGTGTACGAATCGCGCTATATATTCGCAGCTTGAATTATCTTTTACGTGTTTCCAATCGTACGTTGGCTTCTGTGACAGATTACGTTTCCTTTGTGTTACGTTATAAATTATGCGCATACGTTTCATGTTGTCCGACGGTTGATGTTCGCATTATTTTCGCGGAAAGTTTGATTTGATTTAATCCCCGTTTGTGTCTTGTGTGCATATTGTTATCTTTGTTTTTACACCGGATTAAATAGAATTAATACGGAAAATTGAATGGTTTTTTCTTTTATAAATTTTCGTTATCGTTGTATAAATACTGTATAATCAATGTTTGTAGAATGTAAATTTACCTTAATTTTTGTCGTTTTATCTATGTGCTTCAACAAATGCGTTGAGTGTTTGTGTATTTATCTTTCGAATTGATTACGAATGCAATATCAATAACTGAACCTTTAATTTTCAATGTTTATTTTGAGTTTGTGGTGTCATTATTCGATTCCGATACTGTTGATTCTAGTTAAATAATTCAGTTGAGCTCTCTAGCAAAAATGAAGCCTATTTTTCCGATCGATTGTTTGGACAGCAATGTTTATCGAAGAATTTCAGATCTTTTTGTTTGGACATCGTATATTTTTACAAGTCCCACAACGAAAATGATCACTCCCGACATTTTACACTTAAATTTCATTTTCGCTTTGGGTTTAGAACCGTCCTGAACCGTCTGCGTTAGAACACTCGTATTAGCCCATCAATTAATTTCAATTCGAATTGATCCGTCGGAACGAGCGTGGATCCGATACCGTTATTCAAACAGAAGTCTTTGTAACTCTATCCGAGGTATAATTTTCCCTTTGTGTCCTCGTCCCCGATGTAAATTTATATGCACATATCACTAGGCGAACAATGTAATACGACAGGACGAATCCGAAACGAAGAGGCTTCAGAAACGGGATACCATTATTTTTTCGTTCTAATTTCGAATTTGCCGCTCGTGTTTTTAAACTTTGCGGAATGTCGAGGTTTTCCTAGTCGTTTTTCCACGGTTTTGAAAAGAATTTTCCGCGAAACGATGCGTCAGTGCACTCGTGCGATCTGGCGCATCTCCAGAGTGCATTCGTTTTGCTCTTTGTTTGCCGAAATGCTATTTCTCCTTTGGTCGTCTGTTCCGGATTTTTTTCCTTTGTTTTCCGTTCGCGTTACATTGAACCGGCATATAAATTTGAAATTATTGCCGTTTTTTTTTTCCTTTTTGCGCTTTTCCATTATTCAATGTCCAGTGGCGCGCTATAATTTCGGGTCGTTATGCTAAAACCTCTTATAATTGATTTATAAAGTCTTTGAATATTTTAACCAGTCTCTTTCGTGTTATGGCAATTTGATATTAAAAAAATATTGATTTCATATACACATGTTACGCTGCGTTAGTGCAATGATTTCGTTCACGAACTAAGTAAAGATTCTTGCTTTGTCTATGAAATTTAACGACATTTGATGGTGTATAGGCGTCTCATTCATCTTCTGTCAAATATGATAGTTGACGTGTATTACGGACCTATTTTTCGTTCTGAATATCAGGCGAATTAAGAAAATTTTAATGCCTTCCATACCTATGTTATAAGACACGTCCACTGTCATATTTGACAGAAGATGTTAAATTATGCACCTATAAACTATCAAATATTATTAAATTTCATAGATAAATCAAGATTCTTTGCTTCATTCATAGACGAAATGATTACACAAACGTAGCATTACACATATAATGATTTTTTTTTATACATTTCAATGCACTCTTGCAGAATTGACATTCGAAAACTTTCATCAACTTTTCAGTACTAACTATTCAGTTTTGGGATTCATTGAATGTCCCATCTCCGAAATATAGATTCAATTTAGCAAAAAGCCTTCTTTTTCAACACCTTATACTCTATTTAGTACAGTGAATAAATTTTCTCAATAAAAATAATACGTACATACATTTTTTATATCGTTGCATACAAATCGTCAATTAAGCGACAACGCCGTTCAACTGTACTCACTTCAATATTCTCTTTTCACTTATTTCCTTTTTTCTCGCGACGAAAAAGCAACACGAAATAGGAAATTCGACATACCGTTTTTTATATATATATCTCCTCCGTTTTTATTTTCGCTCAGTTTTATTCGACGGCTGTTAGAAAAGCGCCATCGAGAAACGTATTCGCGCATGACGATAATTCCCTTCATGGTCGACGGGATTTATACATTTTCGCAACTTTGATTATCGCCCCGAAAAACGTCCGTCCTTCCACCCCTTGGGCGAAAATTGATTCGTTTTTATATTGTTGTAATCGTTAAAAAGTTATTATTTGTTGCCGCCGAGGCTTTTATGCTTTTATGCGAGGCCGTTTTACAGCCGCAGTAAAAATCGGCCCGATTTCTCGTGTTTGAGGTTTTCGTGTTGTGGAAGTGTGCCCTTTGATGTTTTATCGGTTCGGAGTTGCGCATTTTCCGCACAATTAAATGTATCGCCGGTTATTGCCTTACGATGCTGTTTAAGTGTGTGTTTATTAAGACAGAAATTGGTTTGCAATGTCATTATGCGTTGCAACATTATATGCTCTTTGTTCTGGTGGAGTCGCCATTCCATTCGCATATGCATCTTTATTGAGTTTCCTTTTATCGTTCGACAAGGACAGCAGTTTGTTTGTTTATTGTATTGAGACATTGTTTCGTGATCGAATATAAAAGTTTTTTGAAAGATGTTCGGACAATATTTCATTGTTTTTATCTCGGGAAGATAAATTTCATACAAATCCATTCGAATATGAAAATTGCGCATTCAGAAATAAAATAATTCTATTGTAATTGTTCCTTTTCATTTCGCAACAATCGAATAGTTTATTACCGTCCCTTTCTGTTCAATTTCGAACATTCGCAATAATAATTTCCAACAATCCCAAATATCAAAAACGACTAACAAAACAAAATTTAACTAACGACCTTTCCTATGAAAGGCCTTTTCCGAACCTCGGGAAAATGGATCCCAAAATTGCTTTCAGTTATCATTACCGAACTAAAACGATAACAACTTAGCGGTTTCAAAATCAAATAACAATATTTATTCATCATTTTTGATAGATTTTGCTTCTGTTTTCGATTTTTCACAATAGGTGTTACTTACAAACTATACCATTCTTTTTAACGATATTCGTAATTTGGAAGTTATGTTTGTCAGTTTTTATGTCATTATTAATGAATTCACCTTGTACATGTTCAGTAGCAACTTTTGCCTATAGCATGTGCATATGACAATACAATTTGTAAAAATTAAGTTAAATTTTACGAATCCTCTATGAAAAAACCTTGAATGGAATAATTTTGAAAAGTAGTAACGATATATAGGGTATTTTAACAGGGACGCTCGATTTTAAAATGTATCATAAAATTTGTTGACCTTCTGACCTTCCATAATGATTTGCCATACATTATCAAAAAATTGACAACAAATTTGACAGATATCACTTTAACAATATGGATGCCATAACCCAAAAAATTTCGAGCGTCCCTATCGAAATACCCTATAGTTTTTTTTTGCTTTTTCTCCATTTACTACTAAACCGAAAATTACTAAAAATAATGGATGTGGCCATTTGCAGTTATAGTAACTGCGAATTATTGGCTATTTGCAGTTATAGTAACTGCGAATTATTGGCTATTTGCAGTTACACTCACAGTCACAGCTTGTTAACCGTTATTTACGTAGAGCTTTTGGTATTTTGTTTAGTATTTAGTATTGTATATAAATTTATGATTTTTATAATATCCGTCGCCAATATCTACTCATCTGCTGCAACGATTTACTCTGGTTACATCATTACATGTTCTTGTATTGGCAATAGGCTAGACGCCCAATGGCGATTTGTGGTGGAAGCTGAAAAAAAATCGCTGTCGCAAAGAGTTACATAATAATAATAATGCATAATACATACAATCACAATTAAATTTAATAAAAGTTTTATCACAAAAATCAATAAAAGTTCAAGGTGAAAAAATAATCTATTACGACAACTGTCACTCTTTTATTGTAACTGCAAATAGCCTCAAACTATTTTTTTTTGTCTTTTCTAAAATATAAAATTTTAGCATAAAACCATATGTGGATGAATGAAAAATTTATATTCGTCACGATCGTAGTCAGGGGAATCCTTTCCCCGTAAATTTTAAAAATAAACACTAATTTTACTTAATTTTGAAAATTATGTCGATATTATATGTAATTTCGTGATTTTATGCGCTCGTTTGTCATTATTTTGTATTTTATTGTAAAATGATTAAAAAGAGCTAACAATCATAAAGCATCAATCTTCTTTTTCATCAAACGAATAATTAGATGTTGTAATTCATCATCAATTTTGTGCGACATCTCTTCGAATGATCGAATCTGAGACGTCTAATTCCATGAAACTGTGGCTAATTTCGTGATAGTACACTCAATTTTGAGAAAAGTTTCGCAATATTATTTTTTTAGATAATGAAAAAGTACGAAAATACGATGATATTGTTCAAAAAAATTAACATTATTCAAATTATCACGGAATTAGATGTGTCACGAATTTAGACTTACAATTAGATATATCACAAAATGTCGATATATCTCAATAAATTCTTTGAACGCCTCAAATTTATATACTAATGCGTATAAATTGTGTACTTCAAATGCAAAACAAAAATATATTTGCAACGCATATATATAAAAAGTTGTGTTTAGTTTTAGTTTTTTCCTCTGAAAAAATTCCGACTACGAGGTTTTGATCATCAATAACATAATTAAAATTTAAAATGTGAAGAAATTAGAAAAAATTAAATACGCTTATTATGACTTTTTAGATTTACGCATGCTTTCCGGCATTTTCACGGATAATTCAATTCGTTCGTAGGATTATTCAATTAGTACGAACTGTCAGGCCTTAGAATAATCAGATTCAAGCCAAATTTGAAATGCGACTTTATTTAAAAACGTAAATCAATTATATAGTAAAATCTGACTATTCCGAATACAAATATATGTATCAAAGAAACAAACTCTTATAATATTATAATATTATTGATACCTTGACCAAATTTTTTTCAGTGAAAACATTGAATATTTTCATCAATGAATTCTTTTGTAGTAAAGTTCAAGACAATAATTATTTTCTTTCCCTATAATATAAAATAAATAAAAAAATTCACACTTCGGTTTATTTTTCATTGACGTGTTGTGCGGTGTGATTCGTTTTGCAAATATTTATATTGGAAAGTGGGTTACCGATCATCGATGTTGTCGAATCGCACAACGTATCGATTTACACATTTTGAATAGAATTCGTTTCGAATTCAACAAATGGATAATTCAATTCGCATCAATTCACCGCAAGAACTCAATAAACCTTAACGTTAATAGAGTCAGTTCCGGATGAAACTATGTGTTGTTTAATTAAAACTTTTTTCGCACAAAGACCGTCACGTAATCCCTTTTGACGACAGGTGAACAGAAATTGTGGCAAAATTGTGGGATACGTATTTGTATGAAGGCTTTTGCCGAGTTTTGACACCGACATGTTGGGTTAATAAAGGAAAAAGAAGATTTCTGGAGAAGAATTCTCGCAAAGTTTTCCCCTTCGTACAAGTGCCCAATTATAAAATATAACACGGCAATTCCTTAAAATATGGCTTATTTAATTCATATGAAGCTTTGTTTATTTATTTTTTCATTTGAGTATATTTTTGGTAAGAACATAAAATAAAATACTTTTCGAACTTTTCTATTACATAGTTGGTTTTACGTCGAGTTCAAACGATTCATCACGTCAGTTGCAGTTTCAGGAATTCACAAAAAAAATTCTGAAATTTTTCACTGGACGTACAAATGTGGTTTTTAATTTGAGGAGACTAATTGCGTGCTGTGAAAAATGCTCGGTCAACTCAGAATATGTTTTATATTTGGTGAAAAAAATAAATTTCGTACGAATCGACAATTTTCAATTACTTAGAGCAGTAATTAGATTTCGTCTATTCGCAGAATTTTTGTATAAAAAAATTGATTTTATCACAAATTTTCATACATTTTCAAATAACGACCACTATGTTATAAAAATGGGTTACGATAAGCATGAAATTTAATCTGAAAAAGGTCTATTCTCAAAGGAATCCTTTCAAAAAAAAAAATACAAAAAGGGTAAACGAAGGTTTAATAAAACGGGAAATACCCCTGACCCGACACATCCCGAAAAGTTCATAAAAAACAATGTTAACCCCAAAATAACTCAACTAGTTGAAATTCTAAACGTTTTGTTTTTACAACAATGCAATAATTAATTATGTATACAGTGGAATGACCGGCGTTGAATAATTCAATATTTATTTTTTTCCACTTGTGACTCACATCGTATTGATATAGAAAATCGGTGATGAATATAGTGGGATCTCGATCGATCAATTATACATATAGCATTGTTTAAAATAACACAATAGAAATAGTCATCTCGTTTACGATTCAGTTTTATAAGGAATTGCATGAAATATACAATTAAAATTATATCTGCTCACATAAACGATATTCAAGTGTATTAGATTTGGTGTTGTTGTTTTGATCGGACAATGTTACGAAGTAACGGATGACCCACTGTTAAAAATGGTAATACAAAAATGTGTGAATAAAAAGGGAAATTTACAATGCGAGTGGAACCCTTCGAAAAATTCTAGACCTAATCAAAAATTTTAGCTCGAGATCAGAGCCAAACGAATCGTATAAAATTCATTTATAATGTTCCTTTTCGGAGAAAATTTCAATTGCTTTTTTTCATTCTGAAGAAGTGTCTTTCAGAATATAATTTTCAAAAATATTTTTCAGCGAATTTCAAGTGCAACTCGCATTCGTTTCATACATGAATTGATATCACTACAATATTTATGTTTAATTTAATTGAAAAGCTTTAAAGTGGCTTCAACGTCTACAACGTTTATTAACCGCATATCGAAGCCAATTAATATCAAAATTTGAAATTCAAATTATTACTCTATAGCTATTATATAAAACATATTAAATATTATTTACATTAAATTTTTATTTTCTTTCATAACAATATACCTTTCTTTGCTACTTCAATAAGAAAAGATTGATGTTATTATATAACAAAATGAGCATGCAAACGATCTCCGTTGACTATATCAATTAGAAAAATTAGATTTATGAAAATCATCGAATAAGAAAATAAACAAATAAAAAGTCTCAAGTGTGATATTCCAAAAGTGTCCATCATAAAATGATATTTTTTGCAGTTATATTTGTATCGAAAAATACTAAAAAATTTTATGAATAAGAAAATTTCGCATTCATCATTTATTCATCGAGATGTCAGAGTTTCAAAAAAAAATTGTCTTTCCAAAGTAAATATTAAAACTTGGAAGAAAATTTTTGTATCCAAAAATAAATTTAAAATATTATATGGTACAATGAAGTGGATATATAGATGTATATAGAAAAGTGGAAAATTCGGAATAATATATATACGAGATTCGGTACTCGAGAGTATTTAATGAATATTCGAAGAATCAAAAAGCTTTTTCAATATTTGATATATAGGACCTGTTTATAAATTTGATAAGAATTTCGAACAAACGAAAAAAAAATAGCAGTTCAAATATTAATATAATTTTATAGTTCGTATGAATATACCATTTGGGTTAAATTATCATCGATTCTTATAATTTGATCTCCTACGAAGATATAATTATTTAACCACTCGTTTGTAATAGTTGATAAAAAAAACCTTTGAAAGTGAATTTTTTGGTCTATATAAAATTTCTTACAGAGTTAAATTACGGTTTTGTATAATATAATGCTTCATCAAGAACTCAAAAGAGGTTTTTTTGTGATAATTTTAAATGTATTTATATGATCATAATGAAGAGGTTCAAATCGGCTTAATTGAATTTTGCGTATTGCCTTGCTTTTGAGAATTAATTTCGTAGTATGTTTGACTGAAAACTCGAAAGATTCATTTAATATCTATAATAAATTTAACGTTTCGAATAATTTCGCAAATACCTAGACTCATTTATACATTTCAGCTATCGATCAATCACTATATGTAATGTAAAAAATTCATAAAAGAAAAGTTTCAGATACAATTTTCAATTACATCTAATTGAATAACATCAAACAAACTTTTTATGTGCGAAAAATACCATATTTCATAACGTTACGAGCTCGATGTACTGAAACGAGGATTTTTTTTGAAAATTTAATGATAACATCTGAAAGGAAACATAAATTGCAAAATGTAAAAATGAAAATGTATTTTTTCCGAACTGCCCTACAAAAAGTACATATGAGTATTTGATTCGTATCCCGTCCCCGAAAATAGCCCGAAATTCGTTTAACTCAACGATCATTTACGACATTCGTACCTCAATATTAATGAATGCAATCATTACCGTATGAAACAAACGTTTTTATGGAATAACATTAATCGAAATGAAAGACTGGTAAATATTAATGCACGGAACGGGCACCAATTGGGTCAGGGCCGATTTCGTCGGAAATTTTTTCCAGACATCGATTTTGATTTCGAAAAATCGCAAGAGGCTTCTATTTTCATGGGCGTTTTATTATCACGCACATATCGGTGTCGAAATGCGAATTCGTTTTTGCGAGATATCAAAATCCTTTCGTCGGTCGTCAATCAAACCCGAGTTTTACAGAGCTGGTGGAAATGCGATAGCGCTTTTTATTTTGTAGGTGAATCCATTTTATAAAAGCGATCGAAAGTAATTCGACTCTACTTGATTCGATCTCATATACAAACCAGAGTGAAGGGAAAAGAATTTCGAACCAAATAAAAAATACTAAGAACGAAAATTTTTTTTTTTCAATGTTCGAAGCCGTTTTCTACAGATCTAGAAACTAACTGGTTCTTTTTAAACCAATTAATTTATTTTTCTCAAGAGTGATCCTAGTCTGTAAATAAGGGTTGAATTGAAAATGAAATTGAAGTGTTCACACACAAGGATGGTTCATATTGGGGTGAAAAATGGATGTTGAGGGTTCATTGTAGCCTAATGAGAGCGATCAGTGGTCGAACCGTGGGTGGTTGTCTTTATTGGTGCCATTTATGTACAATTGGCCGAGAGAAGTTTTCCGGTCAGCGTACTTTGTGTTTTTACTATTGTTCGAGTAGCTTTCGCGTTTGTAATAAATAAAAAAAAAAATGATGAAATTCTCGTTGAAGTATGAAAAACAATATTTATTTTATGTATGAATTTTTTGCAGATCAAATGAAGCATATTGTCTATAGTCAGTTGGAATTTTGTTTACAATACGTGACATTCTCGCTCTCTAACAAAATGATTATAAACAATTGCACGAACTAAATGAGATTTTCCCAACACAGATTTCGCAGAAATAAAAAAAAATATACATAATAAACTTACATATTAAAACAATAATCCATTCAAAACGCATCCTAATCCAGAAGTATCGATACAATCACTCTACGCGACGAGCATCGAAATGCGTAATTATACTCTTCAACGGCCACGAAATTATACGAAAAAATTGCACAAAAACGTAATGGAAAGATCGTAATCACGACAAAAATACAAAATTAGCACTTTTTATGCAAAATCACCGAAATATTCGGCAAAAGGCGACAGACGTTGACCGCAGCACGTACAGAAATACGAGTGTCCTTGCAAGAACACGACAAACGCATTCGTAATCGATTTGGGTTAAGCAATTCTCGTATGAGACCTACTAGTTTGAACTTCGACATTTGTTTGTTTGTCGTCTGTTTAACACTTATCGAAAATGTTGACATTGATTAAAGACAGTAGGACGGACGAGTCTGTTTTGAACGTTTGATAAACAATTACGGAGAAATATTATACTATGTATATATAATATGTATGTATTATGTGCTATAAATATGTTAATTAATTTTATTATTAGCAAGCTATTTTCGAATGTATGAAATTAATTGTTAATTATATTCATTCATGTGTGAGTCTCAAGTGTAATGATCTAATTATTATGATAACTTTGTGTAACATATGTATAAGATGAGATATTGAACACGTATAATTGATTAATGAAAGCTTTTTACAAATTAAATTCCGATATACAATCAAAATGGATATTTATAAAATAATTCATTCAACTGAATATAATTCGTTTCTGTGTAAACAATCTGTGTCCGAAAATTTGGCAATTATTTATTATTTTTACCTTCGATTTGTCCTCAGTAACGGTGAATATCTACATATTTTTGAATTGTCAAGGTGTATTGGAATGAAATATGTTAATTTGTAAAAATATAAGAAATGAAAAAATATATGTAATATAATTTGTATTGTTTTGATATATTATTATATTTAAATTGATTGCCAAAATTGTTCATATCACGCAGTGAGAGAGGTCTCTGTACATAGCATTTTTATGATTTTTTTGAAAAATGATCCTACAAAGTGGCACATGACGTTAATGTAACGCACGAAGGACAGAGGATGTCGAAAGTGGATATTTTTTGTATATAAAATATTTTCTATTCAACACCAACAATCCCAAAATATATGAAGCATATACTTTTCGAATAAAAAATGAAAACTAAAATATTTAAGAATTTATAAAATACACACCTCTCGAATAATTTACATATTAATCGTCTTCGATGTTAAAGAGAGAACATTTTAATTGAACGCCACAAAATTTGTTTACGAAACGTCAATCATTTTGAAAAATGAATTTAATTGATGATTAATTATAACGCAAATATGCTGAAAATATATTCTGAAAAATAAATTAGTAGAATTCCATTGTTATTATAAAATATGTATACACATCGTGTTAAATGGTAAAAATTTACGATAATGATGCCTTATGTGGAAAAAAGAGTCCCAAGTTTTCAGAATACTTTTTTCTTATCTGAAAACGAAAGAGCATACCCGAACTCTTTCAGTCGATTGAAATTTTTGTCCATTTTATCCTGATTTTTTTTCAGTTCAATTTAATTAACGTTGTGGAAAGCAACTGATTGTTTTTCTTCCGACCCTATCGCTCATATTTTCAAATTCTTTTAACAGATTTTCAATAAGTGTGATGGATTGAATGTTTTCAGAAAAGTAATTTTGTGAAAATGATATCCGTGCCACATTTATAATGAAACAATTTCAAAAGAAGAAAATTCAGATTTTTTTACTAAATAAGAAGTGTATTTAATATTCATTACGCTTGTTTTTTTAATGTAAAGAATAACTTATTCATTAGAAAATCTATTTACTTGATAGATACTGAATAATGCGACACAATAAAGCCGCATAATTAATTTTTAATGAAGTAGCATTAAGTGGCTTAATTAAGACATTATTTAGTCACCGGAGTTTATTTATTACGGTAAGGTATAATATATAATATTACAACAACGTTGGCAACATCTATTATGAAAAAATTTGCAATAAATTCGAGAAAAACTGACTGAAAAGATCGAACAACGTTTACGGTGAAACCGTGTGAAAAATGAAACTTTTCAGAAATCAAGTCATTCTCCTGAAATTGAACGAAGCAAAGCATTAAGCTGGAGAATTTGTTTCGTTTTTTGTATAATGTGTAAGCGAATTCAATGTGAAATTTGATGGATTATTCGAAAAGGAAATGGCAATGTATGTAATTCATATGACACTTCGTGTTGAAAATTTTGAATGTCATTGCTAAATTTTTGTAAACTAAATTTAAAACCACGGCAACGTGTATTTGCATCATTTGGATAAAAATATTAAATTATTGTATAGTTTTCATTTTTATACTCTAAAAATATATTGTATGTGTTGGCTATGTAACGTATGGAATACGTATAATTTGCTCGTTTACATAATTTTTCTCATAAAAACACCATATAAGATATGTCGGTTGTGTTGATATGAAAATTCGGGAAAAATTCATATTTTTTCAAGTGAATGTGACTTGCAAGTATTATAATATTCGAACCAAGAAAAAAATCTAACCAATAAGTTTCATTTTACGATTATTATAACGCAGTACTTTTTTAAAATATCGAAAAGTTTTTGAGATATCTTGTATGATATAGATTCCTTGGATTAATAAAAAGTATTTTCTATCATTTTTGTAACAAATTATATAATCTTTCAAGCTTTCGTATAGAATTTTCAAGGATGTTTAAGTGAATGATATTGTTAGCTGGTAAACATCGGTGCAATTACGTGCTATTGTAGGATATACGTACTTTGAAAAGAAAATTATATCATAGAATATTCAGAGCACGTAGTTCAATGTGAAATGTGTAAAAAAGACACATCGATACCGAAAAACATCCAATATTACTTTGAAACTTATTTTTTGTCGCAGTATAAAAGTTATATATAGAAAAACGATAAAATATATATAATATCGATACACGACGTATTAATTGGACACCGAAACCGATTAAATTTAACATTTTCGTGGTAAAACAACAAATTCGAACGTACAAAAGCCAAAACTTTGTATACTAAATGTTATCTATTTATAGAACTTGGTTAAACTTGCTACAATTGTCAACAAAACTATATAAAATAGCAAACCAGCAACTATTTCATACATAAAAATTAATATGTGAATAAAAAAACGTTTTCTTGTAGAGATAGTCTACAGTAACAAAAACAAACCACACTATTTAGTACGACGAGACAATAAAAGCGCAACATTTTTATTGTACGTGTCGTGAAATCCGTTTTGAAATTCGACGTAAAAAACCCTACATTTTAATTGAACACGTTCGGAATGATAATGAAAAGAAAAAAAAAGCAACAGACACATAAACAAACTGGGAAATAACCAGGGGGGAAGGAAAGTTTAATCTTCGTTTCGTCCTCGCAAAGCGCGCGAAGCTTATATGGAGAGAGCTTTCGCAATTGGAGCTTTACGTCGGAATGGAAACAAAATGGAAGGTTTCCTTCTAGTGGTAATAAATCATTGTGTTGCTTTTTTTTACGCATTTTTCACTAACTTAATTGTGTAATTGATGGATGGTGTAATTGATATTTCATTATCAAAATAAAAATTCCGTTCGCGAATCTGAGTTCTGGATGTTACGTATTTCGTAAAAATAACTTTGCAATATCGAAAAACACTCGATGGGTCGGCAATATAAAAAAGGCAGTTAAAATAATCTGAAATCATCGTTTCGCGGTTTCACAACCTTTCAATTTGGTGTGTTGTGTATTTATTTATTTTTAGAACAAATTATTCGAATAAAATAAATTTCATGAGAAAATAAGAATTCTTATTTTGGAATCGAAACATATTACTTCCAGAATACGAAGAAGATCAAAATTGTAATTCATTTATAAGCCAGCTTTAGTTGAAGAGATTTTCCTAATCTTATGCTATATTACATAATATATATCGAATCGAGACATAATCAATTTTGAAGTCTCATAACGAAACGTATATTAAATTCGACAAATAAAATTGTGACGTCGAAAATTGGGATTACAAGAATAACAAACAATAGAAACAAAATGGCGCCTGGACCATTACTGAATTCATTCAAATCCAAATAAGCCCATCGTTAATACCACATATGAAATTATAACATAACAACATTTGAATTAACCGATCAATCGTTAACGAGCTCGTTGTCGTTTTTGGGAATCGCGAATTTGCGCAGCGCAGATTTCACACATACGACCTCTGAAATAATCTAATTGCGCCATAATGAATAATGCATGAACTAGCTTTATACGTTGCGAATATTCAATTGGGGTATTCAGGTATTGCGGGTAGTGCGGGTTCAATGTTGCTAGAATTGCGAAATTTTTCGGTGAAATGTGCTATAACGCTTTTCGGTCTTCAGCTGGGTGGTGGAATTTTACTCTATGGTTGTAAGGATGGGAAAATTTTGCTGGCGTAGTTGCGTTTTCAGTTTTCTGTCGAAAATTGTTTTGTTTACGTTTTTCGTGTAAAAGCGGAAACTTCAATATCACGATGGTGTATCAGTTTGGGTGTTTCAGTGGAAAGTTTTATTTTGGCAATGGAAATTTTCGGAAAAGTTCTATTTTTGTAATTGAATGTTTGAGAATCTATACAAGTTGTTTGTATCCAGAAAAATTAAACACAAAACAAGACGATTTATAAATTATTAATAATTATACTATTATACTGTCAACACTAAATAAAATATTTTGAAAAATAATACATATGTATAATATGTAAAAAATTTATACAGTACAAATATAGAAAGAATTTCGTTTTTATCAAATGAATATGTATTGAGAAAAAAATAAAATAAAAGGCTTTAGGTATTTTCTAAACCACCTAATAAAAAATAATATTTTATAAATTGAAAGTTTTTAAATATGTTTCTGTATATTTAAAAACCATTCGAAAAAAATTTTGAACCCATGAGATTCTGAACAGATAAAATATAAAAAAAAAACTATCACGGAGTACAATTGAAATACGTCAAGCACTTTTGCTATTATTTTTATCAAGTCTTAAGTCTCTAATCTAGCCGGGGTTTCAGCTGAAAAGAGAACCCGATAGCTCTTTGCTGCACTAATGCACTTTGGCTAATCCACTAACGTCGAATAGACATGCACATTCATTATGTTGCAACTTTTCAAGTCGGCTAGGTGCGATTATAAAGTTTTAAGAGCTAATTAATTCAAATTTTATGTTATTGGAAAAATTTTGGACGTTGAAAATCAGCGTTGAAAGTTTTGAGTTAATTTTGTATTCATAGTGATGCTTGAAACAATGATATTACGATCTCATAGGGATTATAATAATAAAATCTTTCTGAAAATGCTGCTTTAAGAAAATTAAGTTAAAGTTTTAATTTAAAAAAAAATGGAAAAAAATTTATTAAGCAAAAAAAAAATCATTAAAACAAAGAAATTATTTTTTTACAACTTATTCGACAATGCCTTTATTTACATTGATCGTGCACGTATCGTTTTTTTATTTATTTATAGAAAACGACGAATTCAATTCCTACATTATTTGACTTTATTTATATAATCAATCAATGTTACAGTTATTTGTGAAGAGTTAATCTAACTTTCGATTTCAAATATCGATCGTAGGTTGAACCATGCGTTTGACCCGATGAATGAAGGTCAGAACAACAAGAAATATCATACAATGGAAGTTTCAAAATAATTAATCTTTCATATGCGAAAGTTAACATTTATTATATAATATTCACAATTGATTCGTGACACAATTTTTTCAAGTTTCAAACACTTAACCTTTATAATTGATGTGCTGTTTTGCATATATCGTGACATTGAATAAAATATTTCAATTTTTTTATTATTTCAAATTAAGTGAGAGGTGTTTTTAATACTTTTTTCGTATGAAATGAGATAACGTGTTTATTTTGGAACCTTCGATAGAACTCTTTACATCAAAAAGGTATCATAAATTATGCATTTATGCTAAGCTACGTAAACGCTCACGTGTATACTGTTAATATTCAATTGCATATTATATTTAGCGTAATATTTCTATATGTGTAAATATGTAATAGAACCTTATCTTTTAATATCGCCTACATTATTTTAATATTGAACGGAAAATGAGCTTATCTTTGTATTTTTTACACGAAAACTGTATTAAACACGTTATTGAAGACTTATTCGATAAAATGTTGGTTTTATGAACCAGTTTATACGATCTTTAATATAGCATTCGAACGAACAGCTTTCACTGAAAGGTTAAAAATAAATTTTAATTAAACGTATTTATTTTATATAACGCGATCAAGCTCTGTGGGTGAATAAATTGTTAAATTAAAGATCTGACTGATGTTTTCATACGATATTAAAAAAAAATTCTATACAATTCTTCAAACGGTTGTATATTTTACACTTTTGTATATTTATTTAGTCCAAGGTTTGTAATCACAATTCCGTACGAATATTATTTTTTCGTTTCTGTTATTCGATGCGTGAAATACACCTTTTTGACATTCGAAACCCGATTTTTTTACAATATCAATAAATTTGATCAACACGAAATGTCAAATTTTGAAATTCCACGCATAATTTGAATTTTTTTTACGATATACACCGTTATTTTCCAATAAGAAAATAAACCGTGGAATTCACTTATTTTACACAGCTGTATGTACTTTCGATAAATACATACCTGTGTCCATCTATCGAAAAAATAACCACCTACGTTTCGAAACGAAGGTTTTTAGATAAGTACAAAAAGAAAACAACTTTCGTTCACACGATAAAAAAAAAGTATAAGACGTTTGATATAAAAAAAAATACCTTTTGATACAAGAAGGGTTGCGTGAGAGCCAGCCATCTTTCCAAAGCCATAACGATAGCGATGCACACAGAACCCAATCCGAAGATCCTCAAGACGACCCTCAAAGCGCAGAACCATTGGGTCGTCACCACCATAAGATACACCGATTGGACAGACATCAGCACCAACATCCCAACCAGAGCCACGAGATCATTGGCAGCCAAGCACTTCAGCATCAAAGCGTGCTTGCGGTTCTTGATCTTCTTATCGCCCTTGCACAAAGTCACCATGGCGGCCAGGTTCCCCAAAATTCCCACCCCATATATGATCCTGATGACGAAGGCGCATAAAACAGGCATGCCTGATCGTTCAGTGACTGTGGCAATTGTGGCATTGTGTTCCAGCCACTCTGTACCGTTGTGGTAGTCCATAAGATGACGAAGGCCCGACATGGCCCTACATCTTGGTTATTGGCCTGCCCACGCTAGACGTGTTGCTCAACACGCATGGCTACCTGTCGGGCTAGTTGTTGTTGTTGTTGTTGATGTGGTTTCGGTGCAAGTGGTACACTTGTGGATGAGACGGCAGTCGCGTACGGACTGTTCGTCGGGAATTCGAACTTGCAAGATGGGGACATGGTACAGTGCGTTCGCGCGATGGCTGGCGTTTATCTGTGTTTACTCGTTTTCATATAATATATGATTTTTTGATGTTCGATGTTGCGCACGTGAGTTTTGCCTCGTTGGATAATCGACTTTTGTGTGTTCGATCGGCGGGTGATATGTTTATGTATGGAGAAAGTCGATCCTCTTGAGAAGCGGTTGTTTTTGAAACTCAATGCTAAGTGTAGTCGTTTCACAGAAATATTATACGTAAACTTATTTTTTATGGTAAAGTGAGGTTAATTATTATCATTTTTCATTATTATTTTGTTCATCACATATAATGCTTATTATAGGGCAAGAAATTTTTAATATCAATAGAAACTTGTTTTTTTTTTTAAGTGAAGGTTTTTATTAAATTTTATATCCCCTATATATAATAGCGGATTTCTATGTGTCTGTCCGTCTGTGTATCTGTGTGTCTGTTCGATGACGCTCGCAACTTTTTCGTGAATATGGTCTTTATATGCGTATATAGTTAACGTCTATAATATGATGCTTATTACCTACTGCCTCTGGTTTTGCCTATATGTCACAAACAAATAAAAAATGAACTTTTTTGATTTTATTAGTTAAATATTAAATATTATATATTATATAATATTAAGTACACATTTCGGGTTCACACAATCGGGTTTTCTCATTTTATCGTTTTCCGTTTCTTAAAAAAACCACAGCCGATGTTATTAACATCGGGCCTATTTACAAATACATAACGGCTTTATTCTTTATAATTTTTATTTTATTACGTAATAGTATGGTTATAAATTCACACCCGATGTTATCAACAACGGGTCTATACATTATCCTCTATATATAACAAACGGGCATCGACTTTTCTCAACGGAACGGTTATAAAATATGTTTGCATCGATTTAATTTTTTTATATATTATTATGTAATCCAAAGACGATGCTATTAACATCGGGCCTATATACTAGTCCCCTATATATAATAGCGGATATTTGTCTGTCTGTATGTCTGTTCGTTCGTTCGTCACGATGACGCTCGCGATTTTTTTTTCTTTTTTTCAAATGAACGACCCGAACCGCGACATTTAAATGACGCTGATGATGATGATGATTTTTTATTTTTTCCCTTTTTTCAAATGAACGACCCGAACCGCGAATTTTGGTGGTGATTATGATGATGATTATGATGATAATAATGTCGACACTCATTTTGTTTTATTACATTTCGCAACAGCACGGTTACAAAATAATTTTGCATAGATATATTTAATTTTTATTTTATTACGTAATAGTATGGTTATCAATTCACAGACGATGTTATTAACATCGGGCCTATATACTAGTAGTGGATATAATAGCGGATTTCTGCGTATCTGTCCATTCAATGACGCTCGCGACTTTTTCGCGAATACGGTTTCTATATGCGCATACAGTTAACGTCTAAAATATGATACTAAATATTCGCAAGTTCTAATGCATTCCAATTTAGCCTGTATGCCCTTTAAAATAACGGCTATAATCGCTACACTGTTCTACATCATTCTCGCCTGTTTGAAAATCGCGAGCTTCAAATTAAGTCTTTATAGTCATTATAATAATGGCTATAATCACCAAACAATCTTATATTCTGGAGATAATAAACCAGATAATTGAAATGAACTATTTTGATTTTCTTGATTAAATATTAAATATTCAAATCTGGTACGGGCATCGACTTTAAAATAAACACATACACATCCTGATGTTATTAACATCGGGCCTATATACAATGTACATATAATTGAACATTTCTTAGAACTATTAAGGTTTTTAAAGATGATAATCTTTCAAAAACGATCCGATAAGTATGCTACTTATTGGAGCTCGTCTATCTCATACTTTCCGAAAGTAAAAACTAATATTGCTTTTCATGTTTTCTGAGAAATGGTCCACTTTAATTATATGGTCCATCATTGTTGTCGTTACAATTAGAGGTTCTGATTTCTAATTGATTTTCATATCTCAAGAAATAAGGATTTTCAAGGTGCGTAGACAACCTGGTTATTAAAGATTATCTACCACAATTTTTCTAAAAAATAATCATCTTTGAAAACAATACTTTTTACGTTTTTCTAATAAATGGTCAGCTATATTTAAATGGTCTACCATTAGTGTCATTATAATTAGAGATTCCGATTTCTCATTGATTTTAATTTCTCAATATTGCCATTTTATCTAGAAGAAAAAATGCCCAAAAAAAGCGTAATTTTCAAGAAAACTAATAAATCCAATGTACTGAATTTCTTATTTCATTATATAGGATAGACTTGTGTCGCTGTCCTGCATCAGTCGTCGAACGAGTTTGTGAACGTATGCCACAATTGCAAGTGCTTACTGCGACGAGCGTGAGATGTTCAGAATTGGATCCGGCTCCGCTGGCTTCCTTGACGAATCTTCAAGAATTGCGCATCAAAGGAATGACTAGTACGTATCCGATTGTTTTCATATGTATTATATCTGATTATTTTCATATTAATTATCGTGCCGATATTAAAAATCTTACTTGTAATGATAAAAATTTGATTTCAGATTTGAAATTGACTTCTGATTTAAAATGCTTAGAAAATTTGACAAAATTAAAACACTTGAGTATAACATCGGTGAAAGGTGAATTTGATTTTAATTTATTTGTGATGATAAAGATTCTTTTTGTAAATTTCACGTTTGTTATCGTTAGATTTGGGAAATTACGGATGCATCGCCGTCGGCGGATTAACAACGTTAGAATCTTTGGAATTGGGCGAATGCACTGGCGACGTAGGCGGTGCTAATCTTTTGCGTCGTTTGACCAACTTGACTCGATTACGATTAGAAAGATGTCCGGGTGCTAATGTCGGTTCAGTGTTGTTACGAACTGCAGCTAGTTTACCGCAATTGCAACAGCTCGAGCTCATCAATTTCGATATCAAAGTATACATCTTTCATATTAAAATGATTATAAGTTTGAACTGAGTTATAACTTTCTAATTTTTTTTTTAGCCTGGATTTGAAGACGCTTTGGGCAAATGTTTGAATGTGAAACGTTTACTAATTATTCCGACGTACGTGTCGCAGTCGGCCACGACAAACAGATGCGTTTTGGCTGCGGTGCTACGTTTACGCAGTACACTCACTCATCTCATGTGGGGCGTCACGCTAGAGTTATTACGCGTGACTGAATTATTCATAGACCAGGTAATTTTGTACAGGATGTTATAAAGGTCTACGTCTCGGTTTAAAACCTTTTCGATTGATGTATCAAATATGTAGATATATAACTGATTATATTAACCTTCGAGCGGGAAAGAATGTTACTTGGTGTTTAATGGTGTTTTCTTTATATAAATGTCAGGGAATTGCTGTTAGGTTATGAAAAATGATAAATGACAATACTTTTAAAAAAATATATTTGACTTTCTAAACAAAAAAAACGAAATAACACTTATTTCGACAAAAACAAAATATTTTATTGGCCTATTAGTCAGAATCAATATTCTCATCCTTAAAATTTTTGCAAACCACCTCAGTTGCAGAATGGTTCTTACAAGTTAAATACTGGCAACGGCAACAATTCATTGATGCTGAGGATCTTTTTTTCTCCAGTGCACATAACCTACAAACATCGCATTTCAGAGGGATTCTTACAAAAATTCCCAAATATCAAAGAATAACATTAACTTCCAAGCACACCCGGTATGTCTATAAGTCGGAGAGACCCTGAAATAACTCTGATCTCAACGCTGGTGATTCAGTGGTAAAAGTGGGAGAAGCGATAATGTGTATTTGTCATAAATTTTGCGACAACGCGCCCGCTCGAAGGTTAAGCAATTCAAAAGCGACATTTATAATTTCCAACTTATTCATTTTCACAGTGCAACAGAAGTCAAACGTCCGTGGACGGAGTACCACAGTCTCCGGAGGCTAAGCAGCAACCAAAGGGAAGTAAATCGGTGAACGATTGTATACCAGTTTTGAAACCAGTGCCGAGTCTACCGGTCGAGGAATCTCAAAACGCTATTGTGACGGGTCGGCCGCAGGTGGAGATCTTACCGCTGCCCGCGCTGCAACGTCTCTTAGCAGCCGAGCTACCCGACACTAGACTCAAACTTTTGCGCATTCCTTTCCACGCCACATGGCGGCAAACTTTCAACGATTTCGACTAATTTATAAATTCCCATAGTAGATAGTTCATATGCTACGTACGATGAAGCAATATACTTGTTACATAAATCTTTCATTTATTTATCGAATTTTGTGTTATTGAATCATCCCTTTTCATGTTTTTTTTTGATTATTCAGATTTTTTGTTTATATTGTCAAGTATTTTGTTATCCGTATCGGTATTATTTGCTCGAATCTTGATTGTAAATATTGTTAATTTTTAGTTTGGTAGTATGGAATAAAAAAGCATTTTTCGAGTATTTTAATCTTTGACACTTTTCTTTTTTTCTTTTTCTTTGAATTTTGTGATATTTTTCCTTTAATATTTCTTCTTGTTTGCGACGGAGTCTAGCAGTTTAATTGATGTTTCAAAATCAAAGATTTGCGCGATAATCGCCGTTGAAAAGTTGTCGTTTTTCTTAATATATTACACATTTTTTAAATTATGATGAAAATATGTGCTTGAATAAATTCATTTTGGCAAATCTTATGAATTTATTAATGTGCATTGAAAATTTTCGACAACTTGTTATATTATCCTTATATGCATGAAAATGTTTTTATAAAAAAATTAAGGTAAATATTAAACGGAACCTTTTAAAATTATGTATAGATAACAATAAAAATTATACATACAAACTTATTTTGATTGTTTTTTTTTATATTAAAATTGAATATTCCCCGATTTGAAAATTTTCAATAAATTATTCAAATCCTTGACAAAAACACAAATAAGACAATCTAATGGACCTTTTTAAAAAAGAAAAGAAATTCCAAAAATAGTCATATAATTAAATTTTTCATATTGTACATACTTTAAGATCTACATACGAAGACAATGAAACTTAAACGTAAATGTTTGAGTATAAAAGGACATAACAATATAATAGTTTAATCTCGTTCCTTGAATCCACAAAAATCCATAAATAATTTTAATACTATCAACAGAAACGTGTTCCGATACGTATAATTAATTAGGATGTGCGTCGGGGTGTCTTTCGAGTATCATTCCGACACCTTGGCCTCCTGCAGCGCATGCGGCTATTACACCGAATTGTCCGTCTTCTCTAACGAGTCTGTTAGCTGTGTGCATTGCGAGTCTTACCTGTAAAAATAAAGACATTATCAACTTTAGAATGAAATGAGTTATATTTGATAGATGGTGAAATCAATAGGAAAGCGATTCACTCGGACTGTAATACACTCTACTTTATGTCAGCTTAACTAAATACTACATTTGCATTTATTGGGAACTCTGCATTTAATTTATAATTTGGGATGCTGATTGTTACATAACCTAACTTTTATATAAGTAAGTGAGAATACCGAAACGAAGAAAATTCATTGGAAAATGTCTTTTTGCTAATTAAACATTTTGGTAAAGCTGTAGAACGAAGAATAACAGATTTTGAGGAAGCAAGTTCAATATTTAGAGTAGGGAGAGCAGAATTGACAGTAAAAGAAAACTAGTAACGATCAAAAAATCATGAAATCTTACACCAGTGGCTGCAAAAGGATGTCCGATGGATAATGATCCTCCCCATTGGTTCCATTTCATCAAATCTGGTACACCCACCTATAAAAAATTAAAAACAGTTATAAAAGTCAAACAATAAATCCGATACATATAAATTTTCAAATACTTTAGTTTGTCTGCCGAGATATTCTTTTCCGAACCAATCTGAATCCAAGGCTTTTAAGTTAGCGAGAATTTGACCCTGTACAAAAAAATCAAAATCAATATTTGATTTAATTATTTATCTGAAATTATTGATGGTAAATTACAGCGAATGCTTCATGAATTTCCCAAGTGTCGATATCTGACATGGATAGTCCGGATTTCTGCAAGATTTTTGGAATCGCATATGCGGGGCCCAATAATAGTTGATCGACGGGATCCTAAAAAAAAATAAAAAAACGTAAATAAAATAAACTGATGGACGGAAATGAATAAATATAATAAAATAAGTTTTAACCTGAGAAACGTAAACGAAATCACGCAAATAGGCTTTCGGTTTCAATCCCAATTCTTTAGCTTTAGCTTCGGGCATGATCAAACATGCCGATGCTCCGTCAGTCTGTAAATTTTATAAATATTTCAAATGTACAAGAAATGTTAAGATTAAGTTTGCTAATTTTTTTTACCAAATATGATGAATTAGCAGCCGTTACTGTGCCGTGTGGTTTGACGAATGCCGGTTTCAATTTGGCTAATTGTTCAGGAGTTGAAACTCGGATTCCGTTGTCTTTATCGACGAGGTTATCTCTTCCTTCAACTGAAAATATCGATAAAATAAAATTTTGCATAGATAATACAGTAACAATGCTAAAATATTGTTCAATACCTTTGATCGGAATTAAATCAGTCAAATAACCGGCAGCAGCCGCTTTCTGAGCCAAGGTATGCGATCTCAAAGCATACTCATCTTGTTCAGCCCTCGAAGCTCCGAAAGCTGCGGCTAACCTGTCGGCTGAATGTCCCATAGTTTCGCTGGTGGAAAATTCGGCCACGGCTGGCAACTAGTTAATAAAATATCGATGTAAAGTTACAAACGTATAACAATTATAATATTTCGATATAAATTATGGTATACCTCAGGTACGAAGTAATCAGGTCTGATAGAAGTTAACAATTGCAATCGTTGCATAGGAGTTTTAGCTTTGTTTGCGCGTAACATCAAAGAACGCATCTTGCGGCTGTGACGGATCGGAACGTCCGACATAAATTCGACTCCACCAGCTAAGATAATATCGTAAGCACCGCATGCTATCATTCCCATACCTATAATTTTTTAAATTAATTAACAACATCATATATAGATTTGTATCTGATACAAGATCATCCAATATCGTAAACGTTTTCAGTACTACTAAAATGTCTGAATAATCATAGCATTAGTAAGTAGAGGACTATTAACCTTTTGCACTCAGTTTTGAGAATTTTAAAAAATACTTAAAAAACCACAGAGTTGCGAGAAACTCTTCGAAAAATTCTCAAGAGTGCAAAAGTTTAAACTATAAATCTTAATCTGATTGTATCGGAATTTTGGTACTAATTTACCAGTCGTAATTGCTTGGTTAGAACTGATACAAGCCATCGTCACGGTATGAGCTGGAGTTTTGTCGCTGAAGCCAGCAGTGAGGGCGGCTTCTCGTGCGATATTAGCAGTCTTCACTTCTTGGATGACGGTGCCGTAAACGATATATTCAATCAAATTCTTGTCCAATCCAGTCTTTTGCAAAAGACCGCTGAAATATTAAAATAATTTACATACAATTTTCGAGATTAGATCTAACAAAGTTTGATAAGATAGTAAATTGCGTCAAAATTGATTTTTGCTCACAGGAGAGAATGTCTTGCGAGATCGTGGGGCATCATCTTGCTGTAATCGGTGAACGATACGAGAAAAGGTGTACGTACTCCATCGACGAGTACAATATTTTTGCCGGTTTTGTCTTGAAAATCTTTTTTTTTCTGCGACGCAGCCGGTCTCAAGCTGAGATTGCGAATATTTTCTGCAATTGTTAAAATGTGATCTTATAATATGAACATTGATCTCGAGTATGAACGATCGAATTGATAAAACATTTCATTTGATCAAAACAACGTGCATTAGAAATAATTTAATACAAAAACAGTTAATGTGAATGATTAACAGTGCCGTGGCAGAAACACCATTTCACCACTTTTTAACAGCATCCCATCGGTTCCATCACGACACAAAGGGTTAGTGAAATAATTAAAATTTCTAATGCTAAATGTCTATGGTAACGCTAAAATCGAAGTAGTATCGAAATGGAACCGCTGGGATACTAGGAAAAAAAAAACAATGAAGTAGCGGTTGCTCCACGAACTCAAAGGGTTAACATGGAACTGAAGAGATTGAAATATTATTTTGTATTAAAAGAATTTCATCTAAAAGATCATAGAATACATAAATAGTGTATTTTGTAAGGACCGTAGTATTATATCATGTCGACTGACTGTTTAAAGGTTTTTTGATGCACATATTTAGAAAAATTGGCGATTCAATAATAGGAATTTGCATCTTAATAAATGAAACACGTGATAAAAAACGATTGGGCAAATGGAACTTGAATTTCGAATCTGATCAGATTGTTAACAATCAACAACGACCATTTATCGTAAAAAAAACTAAATTTACAAATTGTCATATGGCTATGTGGACTTTGTAACGGTGACGTGAGAAAGTCGCATTAGTTTTTCTGTCAAAAACATGAACAATAAAAGTCTATTAATGTCAAAGAATGAAAAAAAAGCTCACTGCAGGCTGCTGCGGCTAATGGAAGTCGCTGGACGTTGGAGAACATCTTCGAAAAGTTGGAGATCAGGGAATTGTCACTTCTGTACCGGTTCACGTTCTTAGTAGAACTGACAAATGGAACGGCAGATTTGCGACATCTACATATTTTGATTCGTATCTTTTTCGCGATAAACTGATAATCTACTTTTAATAATCTGTGAAAAATAAACGTATTTTAATCATTTATTGTTTTATTTCGTCTTTGTGAATTATAATTATAATTTATATATATAAATAAGACTGAAATGTTAATGAGTACTTATAGAATGCCAGAAATAAAAAAAAGACTTTATACCTATGTTTGGTGCCAGAATGTTTCAAAATATGTTTCAATGTTTCAAAATATGATCCAAGTCCCCAAAATCTGTTTTTAATAGTGTATTTGTGTCAGTTTAGTTGTATACGTTACTATGGTAATTTCTTGATACAAGCGTTGTATTTTAAAATCTTGAAAATGGCATCAAGTCTTTTGTTATTGTACAGTAAACCCCCCTATAACGTCAAGATAAATTTCACGTTATAGGGAGTTAAAGTTTTTCAATTTTTTTTTTGGAAATTTTTACGTTTTAATTGTTTGTTTCAAATGCATTTGAAAAAATTTAAAAAAAACTGAATTTGAATGGATTTGAACGATATATGAGGGGGACGTTATAGGGGGGTTTTCTGTATTCATATGTTATAATGTTGTTAGAGTAATAACACTAGTGGTGGACTATGTATCTATAGTTGACCATCTCTTGAAAAAACGTAAAAATTAACGTTTTTAAAGATGATTCAATTTTATAAAAATAAATAATTGAATTTGCGACGATTGATAACTTTTATTCCAGCGAATCAGTTGGGTGTTTCTGATATTTATTAATTTTTAATTTTAATTTTTTTATTTACCCTTATTCAAACGGGTTTCTGATGTTGTATTTAACGCAATGACATTGGAAGATCAAATCTATTATACTTATATCAATATAGCTTATATGAATCCAAAAATATGTGCCAAATGCGCGATTTCTTCAATAAAAAATAAAGATTCCCTTGTCGAAATACAATATGTATATCTAACTTCTGAAAGTTCATCAAAAAAACCTAAGTTAATCCAACCTAACCTTTTTTTTGATCAGCAAAAATACACTTTTACTGAAAATACATTTTCGCTATAATATGTACATAATTAGTGAGAATTTCAGTTATTTTATTTTACTTTTGATCTCCATGTAAATGCTAGTGGTATTTGTATTATACAATATGTCCATTTCGATTAAAGTATTATAGCAACGCTTCATTACATTCAAATGTTGCCAATTCAAGATAAACAAATTAAAAATACAATTCAATATGTAATTTTATGTACATAATAAATGAATATATTACATTATGATTACGATTCTTTTATGCTTAAGAAGATTTAATTTTCTTTTTATTTGCAAACTGGATACTTAATACTGGGATCATTCGATTTGCAATTCTCTGAAACGAAAATATATAATATTATTATTTTTTACGATCTGAAAAAAATAATTTTTCTGATTTATCTTGTGCAATTTTTCGTCTAGCACTAATTTTCGATCTTGTCCATCCATCTTGTTTTCCTCTATAATCTCTAAGTTATAATTTTTTTCATTACATCAACATAATTCCAACCTTTCAATCTTGATCCAAAATATTCATCATTCTATTTATACTTTTCTTGCATTACATTCATTTTACAACTATAAATTATATGAAAAATATGTAAAAATTTACAAATCACTAACCTAAACAGTTGACATTATCTACCAAATATCCAGTTTCTGCACAGTACAATATACCATTCGACGGAGAACAAGCAGGGCAATCATAATTAACGATGGTATAATAATGCACTTCACTTTCAGGCTTTACATACATTCTGTCGATTGAGTAATTCACTTTATTTCCATATTTTGGCAGAGCACACTTCAGATATTTTGTAGCTGAAACATGTCGACTTTAATATATAATATAATGTTAATATAGAAAATATCATTGTGCTTTCATCACTTTGGATTCCTTCATGGTAAATATCAAGCGCGAAATAGTTCAGAGCTTCGAAGGTCTTTTCAGAGACACTGCATTTACCTGAAAAACATGGGTTTTGACTAAATGTGTGGTACTTTTGCGTTGTAAATGAAACTATTTGAGTTTCAAAGATACGTTTGAATTTCTTTAACTGTGCCATTCTCAAATTGAATGTACACAGTAGAACCTCTATTATCCGGATCTTGATTATCTGAATTTATCATAAAAAAATTTATGATTTTATTTTAAGAGTAAACACGTAAGACGTGTTCAACAATGTACGAGTATGTAACAAAATTGTTCTGACTCATGGCAGTTTCAACTACGAGGTTAATCAAGCCAAAACCTGATAAGAATTTTATTGATATAATAAAATAGTAGATTTTATAATGATTTTTTTTCAAATATGATTCGGTGTTCGTTCGCTATTCATCATCGCAAACAGAGGTTTAGAATATGCGTTGACAAAATCAGTTATAAAAAATAAACAAACGCATCTAATGCATTTTTTTATATAAACAAACGAGGATTGACTTAATGGAAAACTGAAAAAAAAAACTTTTTATCTTATTGTAAGAAATAAACTTTTGTCCGGTTTAATGTTGGAGAAACGACACTCACGTATACAAACAGTACTTCAAAAAATCAAAACAGTAAAATGCGTTTAATTAAAAATGTCTAGATAATGGATTTTTATATTTTTCCATATTAATACAATGAAGATAATCTATGTTTAAAATTAATTTCATCGAGATCCGAGGTGACAACTTCGTGTCTTTCCCTCGTGAGTTAAACTTCTGTAAAGTTATTCCCATTGTCAGTGATGATTTTAATGCGTATTTATAATGTCATCCAAAAGAAAACGTATTGCAATATAATTAAAAGACAATTTGGATATTATCAATGCTTTAAAAAGAGATTCTACTGCACATTTTTTATCTAATGAAAATAGTGTGGGCAAATTTTTTTTCCTTGGCTCGATTATCCAGATTTTTCATATCCGGATCATCTCAAGTCCGGATAATCGAGGTTCTGCTATACAATAAGACGGTTGGCTACAAAATAAAAAGTTTTCACTT
>JAOXNN020000086.1:5017482-5027527 GCA_028571205.2 Hydropsyche betteni | reverse complement strand
TATTGCATAAGTCAATAGAGACACTTTCATAAGCATGATATTATAGACGTTAAGTGTATACGCATAAAGACCATATATGTATGAACAAATAATTTTATAGACGCAAAAAAATAATCGTACCGACGCGTCGTTTTAAAGTCGCGAACTTGATCGAACAGACAAATACACAGACGGACACAGAAATCCGCTATTATATATAGCGGATCATCAACCGAAAAATTATTTCTGCCAGAATTCAATACATCATTCCGAAGGGCAACAAAATACAAACACCTCCATCGCAACCTCAAAACACACAAATTTTAAACATCCCCCCATTCAATATACACACCCACACAACCGAAAACCCCACGCAACTCACAAGGACGCACCTAACTCGAATACGAAAACACGAAAAGTCGCATACCCGTCAACACCGCCCACCCCGAAAACGTGCCGGCGTACTAAACGCTATCTCCGACGTAGTCCTTGAAGGACCAAGGATAGCCAAAGGAAAGGCGGCCTCAAGAGAACCAATTAGCAAGCGCCGAGGGTAAAAAGTTTGCCGACGTCGAGGGCGAGCCCACCACTACTATGACCGCGACGGCAACCGCCTACCCTCGGGGAAGTTCCGGCAGTAATTGACGATCGGAGGCTTGCTTTTGATGTTTACCTTTCAAACTTACCGACACTCGACGGATGCCTTTTTAATCTGTCCGAATACACGGGGTACGTGCGCGATTGTTCAAACTTTTCAAAAGGGGTGTGTGTGGAAAAGTTGAGCTTTTTATATTTGCTTCGGGGGATCGTTATTGCGATAGTTGGGCGAAATTTTGAGTTTGAATATATACGTTTTTCGATTTATGTGTGGGTTGTGATTTACATTTTTCGTTCATTTAAATGTGAAAATTCTAAATTTAATTGTGAAATTTCGGAGGGAAGTGAGGTTCGTGTTTACCATGATTAACTTTATACTCCTTTACTGGGTTGAAATAAGTCTTAATTTATATAATTTAAATTCTGTGTATAAATATTCATTATGCATCTCAAGTTTGTTACATGTTCAGAGTATATAAATAAAATATATTTTGTGCAGAGGAAACATACAAAATAAAATGAAATTGAACACTCTACTATTGACCTCGTTTAAATATGTACATTAGATATTCGCTATAAAATATGATCTACATTTTAACTGAATTCCATTCATTCGCTTTGAAATCCTTCCAATATTTTTATTCAATTAACCGAGAGTTAATTAAGAGAGCTTGCAAATCGAAATGAGCTAGATCAGCGTTCATTTCGCTTACCATAAGCTCATTAACGGAACTCCACGAGACTATTGAAATAAAATAATCGAAAGCGGCCTAAACAAACTTCATCGAGCACATCCCAGGCCCATATTAATTATATTAGTTATCAATTAACACTAAAACAATTTCAACAGATGCGTTCCGACGCCCGCTCTAAATGATAGCCTCGAGGCGCCGTATCCAAGACGATATTGTTACAGTATTGAAAGTACGACGTTTGTGCCTTTCCATGTATTGATATTTCACTAGTTCTCCCCGATGGCCGTGAAAAGGTCGAAATCATAATAAATCGCGCTTGCTCAGATTAATAATAGATTTTAGATCCATTGTCTGGCCGCCGGGGCTGTTCCTTTTGCTCTTAATCAAACAACCACCAGAAAATATTCCGCAGATATCGGAGCGGAACTTTTTGCTTCCCGATAAATCAAGCCGAATACACAACACGATTTATTAGTCTCTCCGATGAATTTATCATCAGTTAAGATAACGCCGGTTGCCGTGTCCGTCCATACTGCCGAAAGTCTAGACGAGAAGCCTTCGGACCATATTCTTATAATATAATATCAACTGTATTTCTTTCAAAGTATCAAAATAATACTCAATCTATTATATATAAAATCAACGTATTTATTTAAACTTTTATATCAAAATTTATTACTCGAATACATGTTAACTTCCATCGAAGTTGCATAGGAACTTCGAAGCATATTTACATCCAAACTTGTCGACCAAATTCGGAATTTGAGCACGTCTTTGCCTTTGGATCGCGACGAAGAGCAAGCAGTTCGACAAGCGCAGGTTCGGAATGTAATTAATCTACCACGACAGGCTAGATATGGGATTGATCTGCCGTGTGATGGGCCAGACGCGACTAGATTACCCCTCACAGCCTTCTCACGTGGGAGGTCAAACTTAAGGGCGAACTCGTCCTTTGATCCACGTGTGATCGAATTATCGGGTTGCCGATACAATGGAGCTTCGAGTCGCCTCAATTAATTATTGTTGCGTATCGGAATTGTGGTGGGTGTAGTTGAATATTGTAACATGAAGGTTTTCGATGAATTTAGTAAGTAAATATTGTTATGAGAATTCATATGAAATGTCTTTATTATGTATTTAGTTATTTTTCATATATAGGTTGTTCCGAAATGTTACGCAAGATTTAAATTTTCCGCCATTTGTGCAGTAAATTGCTCGTAACACTGAAAAAAAATAATTGGACAGCTGAGAGGTTAGAGTTAGTAAAAATAGAGTGCTACATGATACAAAAACGTGTTTTCATTATTGATCAATTTCTCAATTTTTTTTTTTATTTTGCTCGAAAAATCAGCATCCACTTGTTGATGTTCAGTAATCCATTCAAAGAACTGTCTTCACTGTGCATGGTCATTAGGCTGCAGTTGTTATGTTAATTGAATTTTGAAAGTAGGTACACATCTTTTGTGAGTATACGCTGTAGAGAGTTTTTTGAAATTTTAAATTCTTATCCACGATGCCGAATTGATGTTCTGGGATTTTCACCAACACTCTCACGCACTGTTTCGATAACATTTGAACGGTCTTTTTTCGGACGAACAGTGTGTTTAGCGTCTCTAACTAATCCAGTCTTCCTGAATTTTTCAATTAATCTTTGCACAGTTGACGAAGTTAAAACACTATTCCGACCATATTTTGTACGAAATTATTGAACGGCGGTTGCCAAACTTTCATTATTTTTGAGAAATTGTTCAATAATGAAAACACTTTATTTTATCACGTAGCACGTCATTTTTACTAACCCTAACCTCTCAGCTGTCCAATTGTTTTTTTTTTCAGTGTTGCTAGCAATTTACTGCACAAATGGCGGCAAATTTAAATCTTGCGTAACATCTTGGGACACCTATATATAGCCGTGTTATAACTCGGGCCTCATATAACACGGCTTTATGATTAGAACGCGATTTTTATAAAACATGGTTAATGAATTGTGACCTATTTTTGTACAACACGTTTTATATAACACAATTTTAGAAAAATAAATTAAAAATAGATTAGCTTTATATAGGTCATAAATTATTTATTGATGAATTTGCGTTTTAACATGAATAAAAATGCATAATTATAAGAACTTAAATTTTACTGGATAACACATCCAAAACACGCGTGAAACACAATAAGAAATTTAATTTAAGCCCTCATAATGCATTTTATCTAAATACTTTAATGTATATTTTCTGTATAGTTTATTCAAAAAAGGGTATTAAAAAACTTTGATATTTTTTTGGAATGAAAACCTTAATTTTGTAATCAAACCTCGTATAACTCGGATTTTAATTACATGACGTTTTTGTTGAACCATACGACAAGTGTATAGGTAAAATAAGTATTTTTGTAAATTCAATCACTTTGATTTTATTTTGAAGAACATAACATGAAATTAGAAATATATTAGAACAAGTACATGTCACATTTTGTGCCATCTTTAAATGATGACTCAAACTATGAGTAGTTTTAAAAATGATCAATAGAGAGAGTATAACTAAAATCGTTATTTATTAAACTTGTTTGTATCAAATATATTTTTATGAAATGAACGAAATAACAGATAAATATAATTATTTTTTGTTATTTGTACTTCAGTCAAATAAAGCTTTTTGAATCAAGGCAACATTTTTCCGGGAAAATCCTTGAATTAAAAAATAAAGGCTATCTAAATGGGACGAGTTTTCTCTATAAAAAATTAAAAAATTCTACACATTCACCTGATATGTACAATACATGCCTTCACGAGCATTATTCATTTGCAAATTTAATTAATAATAAATCGAACGAACACCGAACGAAGTTCGGCGCGGATTAACTTTGGTCGCGCATGTCGACCGAGCGAACGACCGCCGTGCTTACTTTTGTTTTTTCGGCGAAAAACCCATTATCGACCCGAAATTGGAAAATAAATTATTCGCTGATTCAATTCTGCGTATTCGCGTTCGCCTTTTCGAAAAACAATGTCGTGCCCCTTGAAAATCTATCGACGCGAAACGCAACTTTTAAATTTGATTTGCAACTTCAACGTCGAATTGTTTATGAGGCACGACGCAAAGGGACGCGCCCACGCCGCAAAGCGTTAAGTACGTTTATCGAAAATAAGTATAAATAAATAAAATAAGCGGGTGAATAAATAAATAAACGCTCGTTTCGATTGTTGAGCGCTCTTTGCCGACTTCGCGCGCCGAAAGCTCTCGGATTGTGCGCAGAAAAAATAGGCTGTTGCGGTTGAACGCAAAGCCGATCAGTGCCTAATCATTATTCATGACTAGGGCTTTGTATGCTCTCGGGACTATGTGGACGAATAGGGATGGGACTTTAAGGGTTTCTCGTGTACGCCATGTAAAAAAAATTACATCTAAAAATACGTATCGAACCAGTAATGACGTCCGTTTTAAAATATATCGAAAATTTATTTTTAAATTCACAACTTTGAAGGTTTCTCAAATTTTTAAGTTATTGAAAATTTTCGAAAAGCGACAAGTTTGAGAAATCTGAAATATGCACATTTGCTTGGGAACAATGTTATTTAAAAGCGAGCGAGACGTGCAAGTTCCTAAGTTTTTTCGGTTTGGGAACAATATTTCAACCCCCGGTGTATCTGCAATCTTGCCGCTATTAACAGTTGATAAAAATAAATGTATTCTCATCAACACTGTTTTACCTCGTCCGCACAATGCCGAGAGCGAAAAAAAGATAAATCGCACAAGGAGGAAAATGTCCGCCCGAGGCGCAGGAAAACCGCCCACCCACCCACCCACCGACCCACAAAACGCCCGTCCCCCACAAATACACTTTTGTTTGGCGATTTTTTTCCATTTTATTTTCGTTTTCACTTTGAAATGTAAACGCCGCACTTAATTTACGTTTTGTTATTCAAACTCTATACACTTCCCGAACTGACGTATACTTGTACGAAATAAATATATCGGTACGTTCTTATTTTTAACTTTCGTTCGTTTCTTTTTCGCGGGACGGGCAGTGTAATTTTTATTTTATTTTTCATTTTTTTTTTTCATTTGTTCAACTCCCATCCGTTGCCGTAGCTTTTCTCCGTTTTTGCGGATAAAGTGTCCGTTTGAAAAATGAAGTGAATAGCGGCGCGTTTGAAACGCGAATAAATCGCACTCGCCCTCTATGTTAAACTCTTCTCTCACTTGTGAAGCCCTTCAAACGCTATAGTGTTAACTGAAAAGGATTTAAAAGGAACCTAATTATGCGATGTCAGAACCTATGGTGCAAAATCGCTCTATTCAATGATGGGCTAAAATATTCTATATGTTAGATGTTTGATGTTTTTTAAAGAAATAAATGGATTTAATCTGCTAATGGTATATTTTTAATATTAGTACATTGAACGAGAGTCTTCGAAGAATTTCGAAATATAACAATGGACTTTTTCCATTACTATTTTTTTAATATTCGCGGTCGCTTTTGTATATTTGTTATTATACAAATGAAAAAAGTTGAATGTACGTATTTTTTTAACATTTTCCAACAAAAGTACCAGCATCTGTGGCTCCGCTGAATCCAGTCCGATTGTACAACTCGGAATAGGCCAGACGTCGGGATCCTTTTCCAAAGAGGATTTCGTCGAGTAATTTACTTAAGTACACCGCGCCACGTCCTCTCGCTGGGACAACGCACCGTTTGAGGGCCTCTCCTTTTTCCCGTGGGCGGAAAAGACAAAGAAAAGCGGCGGATTTCCAACAGACCGACGAATATAATAATATTCGAGATATTAATTCGATTCCCTTTACGTCGGAGCACCTTCAAAGCGAGCGCGTTTAAAGCGCGGAATTATCCCCCGCGTTTCGCTTTCGGATTTAATCCGATACAATCGCGCTCAAAACGGACGGAAAATATACGAAAAAAGAACGTAGGTTGTATAATGTGATTTCGTCATCGTCTTGGGGGGATGATCACTTGTCCGATGCAGGGGATCGACATCTATCAACGTGTTCATCACGCCACAGTGAAGCTTACATGCAAGACCGGGCTGTCCATTTTCAGACATCCTGCCCTGTGGATATTGGCTTCCTGTTACAAGGACTGCCCTATCCATCTTGAAGGTTAATTAGCCATTACCGGGCACTGGATGCTCGGGATTGAGTGATATTTTATTGCGGTGCCATTATTCAACAAGGCGCAAGACAAAGCGCATTCGCCGCACTTGAATAACACCAATGTCATGTATTGATTTTTCGATAAATTTATATTGATATTTATATGTAAAAAAACACATATTTTTTATATCACATACAAAATAAATTGACAGTTATTTGAAAAGAGGTTGATTTATGATTTCGAAGCAAACTTGCTATAAATAAAATATCATTTATGTAAAGTTAACAGTATGCAGTGTTGTATCTTACTTTATTATTATTTATGTTTTCGCGCCGGCGATGTATTATCCGAATTCATTTGCGGATTATCGATTTCGTCGGGAGTATACATAATAGTAGAAGGGAACAGCCATTTTCGCTATACACGATTATGTTTCGCGAGCGAAAAGCTTTCATCGCTAATGAGTGTTTTCCTTTTGTATATCCGTCTCAAGGATTCTAATGAACTAAGCCGCAGTATCGCATTTCTCGATTCATTAATTTCAATTGTTTTGACGTTTTGGTATTGATATTTGATAACGTACGTCTGGCTTAACATCACACGTATCATACAGTGAAAACCTCAATTGCAAACGGGTTTCGTGTTAAGAGGCGTTGATATCTTTATTTTTTTTTAATCCAAGATATTTGGTTTAATGATTGAAACTACTGTCCGTATAATGATTGAAACTACTGTCCGTATAATGATTGAAACTATGAAACTTTTCATTTTAGAATTAATATTCTTTCAGATGTAAGTCACTTATTCATTCATAGTCGAGTGTATTTGCTCAAGAAAAACTCGTTATTTGATCCTGCAGAAGTTCTCGAGAGATTTAACTGAAAACAATGAAAAAGCAACGTTGTTTTTGCAGGTAACGTTGTTTTGAATTCAAGATAATTTCACCGTGACTCTATAACTGTTCGCATGAACGTATGGAAAAAGTTTTAATTCGACGTAAGCCGTGCAGTCGAGTAGTGTTGAACCGTTGGCTGCTAGCTGGAAATCCAATTTCCTCCGTGTAATTGTTCGCCGGATTGGAGATATGTTCAGACTTGGATTATTTCGAAGAAAACATCCGAAACTTTTTAATGACGAGTCAGATCTGTGTGTACTCTTTTGGCGAAATTGCCCTGCTCATTGTACCTACCGTATTTTCGATCCCGTTTGAAAGTGCTTCGCATATTTTCTAATGAACAAGAAAATTTGTCACTTTTGCTAGAAATTGATTGTATTTTAGAGTTAAGCACATTTTCAAAATAATTGTTAATCTTATTGATATTGGACTCTAAATAAAATACGTTTATTATGTAAAATAAATCAAGCTGTATTTCACATTCTTATTACAAACTTCACAAGTATAATACATGATTCTTCACACACGATCCAAACGCTTATACAGGGAAATAAATATTTTTAATAAATTCTAGTATGTAAGTAATCAAATATTAATTATTTGAGATTTGCAATTATAAGCATAACCGTAAGCCACCAAGAGTCGCGTCTGAGGACTCTTTTTCATTGAATTTTCATTTGTTAAATCCGACAGGTTTTCACACTTCTCTTTTTGTTTCGATATCGCGATTTGGCGTATCGTTCTCAAAAAAAAATGAAACACACCTGCAAGAATTCAACATATGATATTTGAAGCCGAAAATTTAATATATCCCCTTAGGTACTCGTTTTAAATAAATAAATATATATTTGTAAATTTACTATCTACGCGGAACTTCAGCTTACAATTATAATTTTATTATCTGTCACGATTGGAATATCATATGTTTCATAAATGGTTTTAGTTAAATAAAAATAAATAATTTTGCCTTTTATCAAATATCGATTATATAATAAAATATGACATCTTTCGTGTATATACAAGTTATTGATATATTGATATTAATTTTTTTTAAATAATATTATCACTATCAGCAATAACTTAACATTTATAACTTTTTTCATTAATACTGCAATTTTTACAAGCCAAAACGCAATTATTACAAAGCTTACTTTAGAATAATATTTCCAATTACATCAGTACATGTTTTTAAATGCTTTCTTTTAAAAAATCTAAAAATGATCAAATTAAAGATTGTGATTGAATTATAATATGACCAAATTAAAGATATGAAATTGACTGAATGAAATTAAGTTTTTTTTTTGGAAAAAATTGACACAAAAGCTCTATATTGATGGTCCCAGCATCTCTTTTCATGTTCATATTGACTTAATAGAAAACAATGTGTATTTTAAAAAATCAAATGAATAGTTTTAGGAAACCTCTCATTTTTTAATTAATAGCGTTCATACACAAATCCTTTCTTAAGTTGACACAGTTCAAATTTCTTAACATTATTTACAATTAATTTGATGCGTAACAACTATCTACTATTAAAAGCGATATGATTTTTAATAGAATTTAACAATGAAATTAATATAATATAATTTCGTTGGGGAAACCTTCAATTTGCCACATTATTCTAAATAGTAATAAAATACTAAGTCAAATAAAAATCATGATAACCATTTGTTGTTAAGATTTATACAAAAATCAAAAGATTCGGTAAAAAACTGTAGGCACTTTAAGACAGTAGGATTTTTTTTCGTGAAAATCAACGGGAATACAACAAAAAATTACGACCATTATCAAATAAAATCAATAGCTTAGTATAGTTATAAACTTTCAAAACAATCATGACATTTTACAGTTGTCATTGCAACATATAAGAATTATTGAGGCACTTTTAATAATGTCTCATTAATTATAAGATCAAGACTCAACTTTTATAGTATTTTTAATACACGTGGAAGCCATTCGAGTTGAGTTCATCATGTACAAAATTCAATTTTAAAAATATACTTTTTATTGAAAAATAACATACGAAATTTTATTGAGAAATATCAAAATTGTAAAACCTCAACTCGACATTTCTTCAAAAGTCTATGTATTCTATTTACACACGCGCATGAATAGCATACGCTCAAATATATGCCGTATTTTGGGAATAAACATACAGTTTTAAAGATGAATATTTCAATTGGGATTTTCATTTGACGCCAAAATTGACCCGGGAACACTTTCGATGTTCGGCGTCTTGACTTTCTCATTACGTACAGCAAGATTTCGGTGCCGCGATTGTTCTGAAAAATTCAATATTCGTATAAATTTGAAAGAAAACGCGTTTTTATTTAAAATCAAAATATAATGTCTTACCTGCAATTAGATATCAGCATATCCAATTCACCGAACGCTGAATATATTCGAGTTTGATCTTCTTTGAAAAGTTCCCTTTTCGTCACGACGATTCTACGACTTTGCGATTTTATATTTTCACCTGAAATATAGATAAAAATATGAATATTAAAATATTTTTCGATAATCAAGAAAATCATGTTATTATATCTAATCATTTTTAAAAGTAATGATAATATTTTTCTTGTACTTCAAAGTTGTTCCAATTCGAATTTATGTAACATTTTTAAAAGTATGAAAAATTATTTTTTTGGTTTACCGTATACTAGTATGTAGGCTCGATGTTAATAAAATCAGCTGTGGTTTTGTTAAGAAACGGAAAACGATAAAATGTGAAAACCCGATTGTGTGAACCCGAAATGTGTACCCGATT
>JAOXNN020000086.1:4996754-5007512 GCA_028571205.2 Hydropsyche betteni | reverse complement strand
AGGAATATTCACCAGATTGGAAATTTTCTAAATGATAACAAAATATTATTTATTATTCGTCACTTGAAGGAGGAAATGAAAGAGCGTCGAAATTGATTGATTTCTTTTGTTCACTTCGTTCAGTATGCACTCAGGCGCTGATTTATCCGATTTTCATTATCTTTTTTGAGATGGAACCCTCCGGAGCGTCATCATTAACCATGAACAAAGCAAAATTTCATTATCGTGAAAAACATTAAGCTCGTCCGACCAGAAAGACATTTATTGTCGTGTCTAATGGAATAGATTCGATCCGCACGTATACACGAGCCAGAGAGCTCCATCGGTTACAATGGAGCTACGTTTTTCTGGCGAATAAATTGTTACTGTTTACAAAAGAAAATTCGAACATTTGTCTCGATCGCTTTTCAAATAATTCAATTTTTCAAAACAAATTTTTCGGTTCGTTTTCAATAAGCAAACAGCACTCGACAAATTTCCTGATTTTT
Source organism: Hydropsyche betteni (assembly GCA_028571205.2). NCBI lineage: Eukaryota > Metazoa > Arthropoda > Insecta > Trichoptera > Hydropsychidae > Hydropsyche > Hydropsyche betteni. The sequence continues at coordinate 5,007,024 of JAOXNN020000086.1, read as the reverse complement.
AATGAACAACGCTGTTATTATATGTAGGTATCGTAAAGATATTTCTTCGATTTCCTACGTTTAATAGAACATTATTGACGGTTCAAAAGAGTCTGTAATTGTGATTTAAAACAAAATAAAATAATGAGTCGAGCAAGTCCGGAATGCGACCGACGTCTTCGAAATCCTTTGCTATTGCGTGAGAGTCCTTGAACAATGTGGACGAAAGCACTAGACGAGCTTCGAGTTACTTAAAAAGTATTTCAGTGTTCAAACGATGTAGTATTAGCGTTCAAATCTTACAAATATATATGAGAAGTATCTGGAAATAATTTTTCTCAAAAATAATATTTTATATGAAAATCTTTAAAAGTTTTAAACAAACTTACTATGTACAAATACTTTCTTTGATACTTCTGATCATACTATGCATTTACAATTAAAAAACCATAAGATTATATCAAAATATTGATCCATCGATAAAATATTCTATGACCATCATTTTTTATTACAAAGTCTCACTAAGCTACGCGCACGCTACCCACTCTATCTCTGTTTATTATGATATTAATAAGGCGATTTCACGAGGATTTTTTTAATGAAAGCGCGGCTCAGCAACGATCAAATTAAAATTAATCGCCCGATACGGACCTCTTTCAGAAATTTTTCGATTATTAGGGACGGAGCCCAAAAAAAACACGGCCCTCCGCCTGTCGAGGGCAGATAGCGTCCGTCTCGTCCTCGTTTGTTGTGCTCGCCCTCCTGCCGGAACGATACCAATAAGGAACTTATCTCAATTAAGGAGGACTTAAGAGAGTATTAGGTCGGCACGAAAGTTTGCACCGTGATTGGTTGCCCTTTGCCTACTTGCCCCAACAGTACGTACGGAAGACGCGGTCGCATCCACCATAACTTTTTCTGCGAAACTTTTCTCATCGCCGTACGTATCCTAGGGGCAGGATGCGAAAAAACGTAAAAAAAACACACACACAGATAGACAGATACGTCCATATAAACTAAGGCTAGCACGGAGGTACATGCACGTGTTGTATGGCGGAGAAACGGGCGCACTTGTCTGCTGAAGTTTCGCCGGAGAAAGACCATACGTTCGTTCGGCACACGGTGAAAATTTAAAGTTTTCGCATTTTATTGCAGTTCGTAGCGTTTGTATGTGTGCATGTGTGTGCTTTCTTACGAGACGGTCGTTTTGCGAATTGATGATGCAAATTGTCTCCGAAGCGAGCCGTTTTCCAAGTTTTCGTATGGCCCCATTGATCCATCAGGTACGACGCAATAAATGGTATTGAAAGTGGGATGCTTTTGTTTTTTCGCGAAGTTGTCGAAATAGTCGAAAATAGTATGAATGTGTGATGTGAAATTTCCATTACAAAATTTTATTTAAAATATAAAAGTTGTGAAATTATGAAAAACTCAGAATATATCATTACATCTTTGGTATGCGGTCAATAAAATTTGAAAAAAAAAATACGCAACTATTTTCAAATAAAACTTACCTAATAATATTCTTTTTGAGCGCCAAGATGAATCTCTTCTTGATCTTTTTGAATTTCCGAAAACTCCCACTAATGAAAGAAGCGCTCTTCTGTAACGTGCCTCGGCAAACTTAACTCTTCCTCTCTGTAAAAAAATATAGAAAAAATACTATATAAATAAACCGCAAATAATGTTTGTAATCAACTAAATCTATTCCATTGTGGTGTATGATGTTAAAATAACATTTAACTTTTATTTTACCGCAACACTGTTATGATACGTTTTTGTCATTATGAGTGAACAAGTTATAAAAGCAACGTCTGTATGTATGTTAATGTCCTCGTTTTGTAACGCAAATTATCTTCTATCGTGTCATGGCACGATACATATGCAACTTAAATTTAACGCCAACGTTTTATATAATAAGCGACACAAACTTTTTCTGCGTGTTCAATATATTCACATGAATGGAAAATATCGTGACTATGGAAATTTTGCAAGAAAAAGGGAAATTGCAGAAGTTGAGACACCCTAATTTCTATCCATCCGCTGCATAAGAAGGAAATAGTGTCTATTTGTTTCTCCTAACGAGACCGATGCTAATCTCGAAGCTGTTATGAAAATGAAAGAAAATTACATATAATCTTTCTTCCTCAAAGGATTTTTTTCTATCAGATGCCGGAAGATCTAAGTAGAAACTTCCAGTTTCGATAATGGCTATGTCGTAATTTCCCTTTGTTCCGAAACGAGAGCCATTCCGTGCAACCCTTCCATACGAAAGATGGCAATACTTGTAATAAATGAACATGTCTTGGAATCCAAAATTAAATTAGAGCGTTTACGAGAGACGGTGTGAAAAGGAAGAAAATTTTTCGGCTGCTTCTCTCTAATTATAAAAGAGTTATATATGACAGTGTCTACGAAACGTGCAAGTTTTTCTTACATTTTCCTTCATCAAGCCACGCTTCTCTTGAAAGATACACATTACCCACTACGTCTAATGTACTTTTAATGAAGTCACGTTTTGCCCCTCCAAATTATTCCTACTTTAAAGTACATAGTTGGCTCTTGGCGCAAACTTTAACGAAATTGAATTTTTTCACAAAAAATAAGATAAATCGCGGATTAAACGAAACACGGCTGTTCCGCATCGTTAAATAATCTTTAATGCCTGTATCCTGATTTGAAGTGAAAAACTAATAAATGGATATTCAAGTATTAGTGGAAGGTACACGCGCGCACGCAAACGACTCGTCCTTCGTAATCTCCTTTTTTAATTCGGTTCTCGAATAAATTGCGACCTTTTCACTAATACCGTGGAAAACTTGATGGAAATTGATGGCGCGTAATATATTTGCTGTATCCAAATACAAATAGAAGCTCTATTGTTGCTCGGTTATAAATTGGAACGTTTGAAAAATACACCAATTTCCTTCTACGGTTCCCGTAATGAAAGAAACTAATTCACATATTTTCGTGCTGCACGATCGCTGACCTTTTTTTCTTCACACTTTAATTATTTCACCATTTTATCAAGGTTCTAGTTAAGAACTTTTTCTGCGAACAAGAAAAAATGTATTTATATTATGAAGATAATATTTTTTGGAAAAAATTTCTTTTAAATCCATATTTAAATAAAGTATTATTAAAAAGCACTTGAAAGCTCCTATAATTATGAAAATATCTGGCTGTTTCCGAGTATAATGAATTCACGAAAAAATAAACTTTTTTACGCTTAACTTCTGATAAATTAAAAAATAATTGTCTTTTATCAAAAGTACAAAGAAATAGGATAATTTATGTAAAGCGTGATAGAGAATGATCAAGATTAAAATTCGTACATTTTTAATGAAGAGGCATTCGATCAAAATATGAATATTCTTCCAAGTTCATTAAAATTAAAAAGGCATTATCATAGAAATATTCAAATTGATATTATATGAAGTTATCATTGAGTATCATAATAAATTTATAACACATAAAATATTCAAACATTATTCCATCCATTACTAAAATACATACTCTATACCTAATTCGTTCCATACGGTCAGTGCTGTTGATCAATAATTTCACTTTCAATTATATACAAATGAAAACAGAAACATTTCATTACTTTATTGGCCCATTCTAAAACATCGGACGAAAACCGATCACATAATGCAAAACGTCGATATCGGACATAACCCAGAGACCGAAGAAAAGACCGCTCGCAAACTCGCACATTTCGAAGCAACCGCCGCTCAAATCGCAACTTTCCCCGAATTCTCATAACATTTCTTCAGCGGATACACAACCCCGACATAAAATACGAACAGACACACAAAAAAAGCACACATGCGATCCAAAACCGACGACGACATCGAAGGCTTTCATCGCGGGACGACTACGAGTCGGAAGCCGCGCGTGTATCGGATATAAAATACGCATTCGGAAATTACATTTGTTATACGCACACGTCTCGGTAATTCAGCCATAAAACCGGCTAATGGCGACGACGTTCTGAAGCGGCTTTTCAGACGTTTCGCGTGTTCAGGAAATTAAAGAGTTCCCGTCGCGGTCGCGCGCGTGACCCTTTCGTCGGTCGTGTGGACTCGAAAAATGTAGATTTTCGAATCGAAAAATCGAATTCCATTGAACGGGGCTGTGGCGAAAGGTTGTAACGATGCGACATTAGCTCTAAATAGGTACAGAGTTTTCAAAGCCGTTATCCTTTTATGTCGACTAATGATAAATGCGAGCGGCGAATTTGTATGGCGGCCTATGCGCGATCGTCTATTATACGGAACGTTTCTCATTATGCGGGTGTTTTATCCGCTTTTTTGTAATATATCGGATGGGTTTGATATGAACATATTTCAAGTGCTCATTTTTAAGGTTGAATTTGTCATTTTTCAATCGGCTGAACGTTTAAACATTTGCTTTGATGTAGCGTTCACTATTGAATGGATTATGAATTCATTATTATTTCGATGAAAATTTAAAATTAGCTCTATTCATGTCGTCAAAATATTATATAATCCATCTACTTTTTCAACATATGATATTAATTTCATTTGTATTCATATGAGTATTTTTCATTTTCTATGGCTGAAAATTTAATTTCAAAAGAAAGGACAGAAATTCCTATATCATATTTTTTTGGAACATGAAATCATATTTATTTTAAATAAAATCATATTTCGAATCCTATATCTAAAGTTATTTCAAATGAAATCGTATTAAAAAATAAACATATTTTTAGACGGTTCTTCTCAGAAAGTATGCATTTAAGCGATTTTCTTCGAACGGAAAAATGCGAAAAATAGAAGAAGAAAAAAACCGAACCATCCCATCATTTTCTCATTTAAAAGCAATAAAAGCACTTTGCGAATTCCTCGGGCGCAATATAATGAAGGCACGTGTGTTTAATTTGTAGGCTCGTTCAATTTGCATTATCCACCTGCGCGTCCCCTGAAAAATAAAATAAAACGCGCCGGCGGAGAAACTCGGAACGAACGAATTTACGGGACAAACATATATATGTATTATACGCGCGAAAAAAAAAAGTGAAAAAATAAATAAAACCTCGCTAACATTTCAGCATCCAATCATACGCTTCGACTAAGAGCTTAATTACATTTCACGGTGTGTACGTGTCCGCCCACACCACTGAAAGCTCGGTCCCTAACATAGTATGGCTGTCGCGGTTCCAGCACGAGGAGTGTGCTAGCTGAAAATATTTCATTCGACCATGTCATTTTTCATGGGGTTTTACTCACCGATGGTCTCAGTCCGTGCGTTGGCGTCGTGCTGTAGGGTGCTGTTTCCAGGGCCGCCCTTCTGTATTTTTCTGCTTCGGCCCATTTTTGCAGTCTCGACAAAGCCTCGCTCATTAGGGCGTACAGCTTCTGAAATTCCAAAGTTAAATTTGATTGAAATAGTGTATGAAGTCGAGTGAACCGTTCGAAACAACACGGTTCTTGAACGAGATTTCTAATTTACATAGAGTTTCGTGTAGGACACGTTGCTGAACATGCAAGATGGTACAAGTTTAAAATAGAGTTAGTATTTAGTCGTTTTGCGGTGCGGTGTAATTGCGCGCTGTAAATATTTGCGTTGCGCTTGCAACCCTCAAGAACGGTCAAAGATCTCTGGACAAGTTCTTGTGAACCTAGCGAGTAATTAGGGAGTTTCCACAAGAGCTTCGAAGACGTTGTTGAATTTGAACTAGCAGTAACTCGGAAAGGTCCGTGTACGTACCAAACGACATCCCAAAGAAACTACTACCTTATAATATTTTATAATAGTCAAATAAAAAATACAAATTACATCAATATCTTTAAAAAAAATAAATATTATTAGTCTATTTCACGAATTAATAATAATAAACTAATAGATTAAAATAAAAATTCTTAAAAAAAAAGAAAGTTTATGTAATAAAATATATCTATAACATAATATCACGAAGTCAATCAAATAAACGATCTTGAAAATTAATTTAATTTTGATGAACGAAGTATCAAATGTTACCTGAGGGTGGTAATCTGGAGGTGCAGCTTTGATGGCTGCATGGTAGGCCTGCAATGCTCTTCTAGGTCGTCCTTGTGCAGCATGTAGTGCACCAAGTTGTTGAAGTGCAACAGCACGTGCAGCTGCATGTGCACGTGCATCACGCACTCCTGCACCTTCGAGACGTGCACCACGCGCTAGTACTCCACCAGCAGCTGAACAACGACCAGTAGCTGCTAGTGATGTTCCCATATTTACATAAGCCACTGTAATAATAATAATTAAAAAAATAAATACAGTTATTCGTAAAAATATATAAAAACTATATTTTTTTGTAATTTATTTGAATGAGATTCATTTTGGGGAATATTCTCTTTGGAGGATGGAATGAAAAAATCATTAGATGACTCTCGACCGCAAATAGTCAACTTCGGGGATTCCGTCAAAATTTTGTCGTGAGACGAACTGCTTTAATTTTGGAAGTTTTTCTGGAAATTATTAGATTTCTTCGTCGGTCGGTTTTTTGTTGGCATACGCCCCGCGACATTTTCAAACTTTCCACTCTGTGCAGTGGGGTATTTGCTCAAATTTTCCGTGTAAAATTTCTAAATTGAACATTGGTGAAGTTTCCTCGTAAAGAATCGCACAAACTTTCCCTTATTTGCTGCGACAAAATCACGTGTGTCGAAAGGTGAAGTATTCTACTAATTTTCCGAGATTGCTTTATTTTGACGGCAGCAAAAACACAACAAATGTTGAACTTTTATTTTGAACCAAAATTTCCATGATTATATGAAAATGCACAAAAAAGATTTATTTTATTTCCGATTAATCTAATGGATCGTATGTCGACGCACAAATGCACAAAGTCCGAAGTGAATTCTTGCGTTTTCCATATTTTTATCGAGCTGGGTGGGCCTCAAAAATATAACAATGTAGAAACGGAGGCGGATAAGAAAGAGAACTGTGGGAAGTTTCCATGGAAAAGCGCACGACTTTACCCAGTTTTAAAAATATTTCTCCGGCTGAATGTGTAAAGTTGCCGCGTATAAAGGCGAAGCCTTCCTATCCTCTCAAGTTGGCTTGTTTCAGAAGATTCGCTTCGCAGGGAAATCAACCGAAGAAACAATAATAGCGTCGTATGTTTTTTTTGCATATCCACGTACAAATGGCACTTTCGGAATTAAGCCGCAACATAGAATATTACGTTTTTTTTTAAATGTGCCACGTCTTAATATTTGTCTTACAATCTTAGTCCGTTCTGCTTTCCGTAGCTTTGCTTTTAAGATTTTCACTTTTGTTATGAGCACTGTTCCGCAATAATATTCTTCATTTTTAGATTCAGGTCTGTACAGAGATGAAGACTTTTATTTTTTCCGACCGTTCGTCGAGTTTGCAAAGCATTGCGAAATCTCCTCAGCTCAGCGCTTTCAACGGATGAAGCCGAGGAAAAGAAAGTGTATGAAAAAAAAGTTTTTTTCCCTCGTTCTGAAACGGACCGTGCCTTTATCATCGGACAGTGATAATGCGAAACAACTTCGAAGAAAGTTGCTCTTCGCGAGGAAATGAGCGACAAACCCATTGTTGTCGCGCTTCGGAGTAAACGAAAAAATTATGCTCGTGAAAAACGCGAGTTGCGAAACAACACTTTTCCGTCGCATATCAAGATAATGTACATCCGACGTCTTCGATAGCTAGAATAGCATATAACTTATTTTGATTATCGAATAAATAAGATCTTAGTGTAGTTATTGACATGGTAGATGATAGCGTAAGAAAATATGTGATTGTAAATTTATAAAGTGAATTAACAACGCTATAACTCATTTGAAAAGGGGAAAAATCGGTCTAGACGTTTCCCCTTTAATCTGCCCCATGAGGTATATAGGATTTGTTGGTAAAAATGGAATAGCTACTTTCGCAACAGCTATACGAGAGAGAGGGTAATGTTCTGCAGCTATCTGAGGATAACATAACTTTTCGTTTAGCATTAATGCCTCCTTCCTCTATATTTCTTTTTTGTTTCTATTTATCTCGCTGTCACTGTTGCCCCTAGACTTCCTCAAACGTTGCTCAGCTCGTTATAGCAATAGTCTTAAGGGTTATTTTCTTCATAAATATTTTTCCCGCATCGAACTTTCACAGTATATTGTATTTATTGGAATCAGATAAGCACATAAAACATAAAAAGAATTCTTAGAAGTTCATAAGAAAACAATGAAATAATACGATCCATATTTGTTAAAGGTAAACCTAACGCCATCACGAGAACAATTATCAACGAGATTCCTTTTCGAGATTGTAATAAATGACGAAAGCTGAAACTTACATGCCAGCGATGGTCTGAAGTGAATGGCCCTCTCGAAGCTTTGGATGGCTTCTTCGTATTGTCCTCTCCCCTGAAGTAGCACGCCCCTGTTGAACAACAAAGAAATACGAGATCAATTATCTGTACATTTGAAAGAAAAAAATATATAAAAAAGACTTCAATTTATGACTAGAAGAATTCGCAATAAAACATTTTTCGCAGTGATTCGTCATAATACGTATATGAAGATAAATTCTATAGCGCTGCATTTTGCATCTACCCGGATTATTTACAGGTTTTTCCGGTCTCGCAATTAAAAGGGATAAACGTGAAATGCCATCATATTCCCGAAGCGAGCGTGGAATAAATCATACAAAATCCAATAATCGAGAGGTCAAACAAATAAAAACGCTTGATTTATAGTGACATTACGTAAATGTATCAAACGGTTTTAACTGCATCCATACAATCAAAGAATTGCGCATACATAAATCCTAACGTATTATAATATTATGGTTATATTTGAAACGCAAATCATACAATTTAAAAAAAGATGGTAAAATTTATTTGATATTAATAGTTTCAAAAAAAAAAAACAAAATATTTATATACGTGTATACAAATAAACAGAAAAATTTTTTTATATATGTAAAAGAAAAAAAGAAAAGAAAATACGTATATTTTTACGAAACGGACGAACGTTGTGGGCTTTTACAAAAAGGGCTACGGTCGAACGTCGATACGAAATCGGGCGTTTTTATTCGCACAAAACGCCAGTGTTTATTTCGTCGTGAAAATTTGATTGATACACGAACGGTTTGTCCAATCAAATCTCGCCATCACGGTCCAACGAACAAACACACTTTTCCAGGAAACGGAAAAGCGGCGCGAAATAACCGAGCGCGAGCCAGAACACACCCTTATGCAGTATATACGAATACATAGTACAAAAACACACATTTTATCATACGAAACGTTTCATTTTAGATATTATAAATTTTTATTTTTAACATTATTTTCTGTAGTTGAATCAGATAGTGAAAACGCTATATACATATAAGGGATAGTAGGAAAACGCACGTATAGCGGAAAAATCCGTACGCGGGTAATTTAGCGCACGTAACACCCGATCCTGCAAGGAAAGGAAAAAGGACGTAGTCCGACACGTCCGCCATCAAATCAGCCCTTAGAAAAAAAATATCATTGCTTTATTACGGACAACAAACGAGCGCCAGACGAACCGCAATAGGGAAAAGGGGCAACTTTCCACGGTCGCAATATCGACATGGAAAAACCTTATGGGGCCGATTCCGTCTCGGATTCGGTCATGAAAATTGGGGAAAACACATGCTCTGCGTGTGTCTGTACGTTGTGTTTTTGGTCCTTTTACGATATTATAGATATGAAGGGATTCAAAATTGAGTTTTTCCTCATACACAACTATTGTAGTATATACACGACGAAATATATATACATATCGGTTAACTTTGAATATATCTATTGCGTCGACAGGACGAGTCTATCCGCGCAAATGAACCGTGGTAACACATGTGTGTTTTATGCGTGTGTCGGCGGTTTCTAAATATGATTTAATTGCGATTTAGTGAGTCGTCGTTTTCGGTCGGAGACAGTATAAACCGCGTCTGACTTCAATTAGAACGAAGATAACCCTTCAGCGTAACCGCGATCTAAACCGACGCATTGTTAACCGCAACGTTTCATCTTGACATTTTCAACGCAAGGTCGACTCTACGGCCGCAAAATTGAATCAAGTGCTCGCCGACAATATATGTATTATGGTGACTGAATTCTTCGTACAATAGAATTAGTAAAGAATTCGTTATATAAATATAATAAATTATGTATATATTTGATGACTGAGGAAATAACAAAGAATCTACGAAGATATTTAAAATAGTTTCGGTAACCCTTTCCACTCGCGGAGCTTTTCCGCAGTAGATATGTTGATGATCATTTTCCAAGGTTTTATCTACAATATTC
>JAOXNN020000086.1:4964136-4993338 GCA_028571205.2 Hydropsyche betteni | reverse complement strand
TTTTTTTGGAACGCGAACCCTAATTTTGTATGAACTTCAAACCTTGTATAACACGGATTTGTATTACACGACGTTTTAGCGGAACCATATGACCGTGTTATACGAGGCCCTGGTGTATTAAGTATTATATATAGAATATTTAGTATCATCGATAATTTAAAGTGTATCAATTTATCAACCATAACAAATTTACTATCCATCGAAAATATTATTAACACCAAAATACGAAATGCAAAATTCGACACAAACACCTCGAGTTTATAACGCCATTTATCACCCGAGAAATCACGCCGACACTTAAACACTATATGCAGCAACTTCGCGAATAACTTAACATCGACTCGGTGGCAAATCGCAACTTGCAACCCCTACATCCACCGAAACACCCCCTCGCACAAATTCCGGACAAACACACGAAACTTTACATACGTCGGTGCGAAATTAGTTAGCAGCCAACTACGAACTTGGCCCGCGGCGAACAAGTGCAATTACTTTGCGCGATAGAAAATCGGCTCGTTCGCGTATTGGCGCAGGTAATGTTGTCCGCCTCCTAATCGGCCAAGTTTTCGAATTAAGATGTTAGATACCCCGAAATGATATCGCCCGTATATATTCGACGTGTATAAGGCGGACGATTCCGAAGTAACGTTGCATTTAACCGGCGAACAAGAGGAACGGTCGAACCGTAACTTTTCGACGAGGGCTTGATTTATCGACGCCCTCGAGCTCGATTATTGGGCGGGAATCAGGCTTTAGGGCGGGAATCGGGCTTTAGGGCGGCAAAGAACTGTGGTGTCTGATGTTGGTGTTTGTGTGCCGCTGATGAAGGTTGGTGGGTTGTAGGGCCGATCGTATCGGATGCTAATTAACTTCGTCGAACTAACTACTTTTCATATCTGGATCGCGATTAAGGGGCGCATTGGTTAATGATCCGATGGAGTGTATCGTCGGGTTGAGTTTTTTTTTTGTTGTATTATCAGATTGTGATGTGAAGTGCTTTTGTTGTTAATTAACTGATGTTTTCAATAGTTTGTGAATGATTTTTTTTTTGAAATATGATATTTATAGGGCTTTGGAACGAAGCGGGAGAAAGAGCACGGAGTAGGTGGCGGAACGAAGCTTTTATTACAAATATATATTATTATTTTTTATAATCATACATTAGAGTTTCTTTTACTTAAATATATTATTATTTGTAATATTTTATCAAGTACAACTAAGGGCAAAAAGTTCGCTGGAGCAATTACTTCGATGCCAATCAAAAAATGAAACTCTCCAATGCCCCCAATATCCAATGTTCATTTTGGAATATCAGGTAAAAACGTTCATGTATTATATAAGTACTATTTACAGATTTTTTTGTTTGAATAACTTGAAACGAGAAAATTTATATAACATTCCAATAAAACTTCCCATTTTGTTTCATTCCATCGAAAATATAACATGTAATTTCGATATTTACAAAAACATGAACAAAATACAGTTCGAAATTACCGGCAATGAAATCGTAACGAAACAACTTGTTTATCACGTCACAGAAAAATGCAATATCATAAAACTCGAAAATCTTCAACATACATGCAATCAGATTTCAGTGTCCGTCGTGATTTCGGAGCGGCGCTCACAAAGCGAACAATTTTCAATATTCCGCCATGGGGGGTTGACGATTTAATAAAAATTTGATGCGAACAAGATATAAAACTTTTACGATAAGCTCGACTGTTCCGAGGCATAATACGTACACACGTATTCATACGAGACCGTATTTACGTACATTTTTCCGACTTATCGTTCATAACGACGACACGCGTAGTTATTGCTCAATAAAACTCTTAGCGTAATAAAACCTTGGTACACACACGTCGCAAACATGAACACGCAGTGTTAAAATTCGAAAATGTGCCCCTCACGTATACGTTACAGTGCATCGTGGTCGTTGTCGTCGACGGCGATGAATATTTTTCATTTTATGGACAATAGTCAATTTCGAGAATGGCACTTTCGCATGCTGATAAAAGCCGGCGCTATATTACACAGATTGGCTCTCCGAAAAATATACGCTTTATGACGTTTTTTCGTCTATATATATTTTTTTGCGTTTTGTCTACTGCATATCGTGCGAATATGAGTTATATGTTGTTTTACTGGATGCGCTCAATGCAGTGAATGATCAAATAAATGTTCTTTATGCGAAAATTTGTAATAAAATATACAATGTTTCGAGAATCTTTTGATGTGTATATTTATCGAATAAATGCAATATATATTATTGGAAAAGCTGTAAATATAAGATGTACTTTATCGGAATTTATTCAAAAGATTCGTTTGAATATTTCCTAAAACAATTTAATTAATTTCTTTTACTTAATAAACCATTATTATACACTGCCATCTATGAGAACTAATATCAACTACTTATTTTAAAAAATATTAATTTTCATATTTTTTCTCAACATATTCAAAAGGAAACGATTCTGTTTTCTAGAAGTTGAGCGACAAGTGATGCGGTTAATATATGAACGTTTTCTTGAACTATGGACTTGGTGTTATTTAATTAGGTTTTTTCCTATTACATATATTATAACTAGAGTAGCCATATTTCCCAGAACCCATAACGGAACGGTCAGGAAAAAAACTTCCCTCCCTATATAAAAAAATGTTTTGCACGTTCAAATTTTTTTTTAAATAGCTAAGTAATATTGATTTTAATTATATAAATCAAGATCTAGAGTACCTTTTCTGGGGTAAATGTCCTTGAACTACGTTAAACAAGCCAAAAAGGCGCTGCAGACGAAAATTTTTTTCCAAATGTTTTACTCAATCGAACTGTATCACCAAAACAAACTATTTACTTAATTTCTACCAACAGTCTTTTTTTTAGTTAATTTATCAATATTTCTACACAAACAATTCTAGAATCAAGGTAAAAATAGCGCCACAGGTGATTTTTTTTTTAAATGTCTTATTCTTAGTCAATCAAACTTTATCACCATAAAACTACCTATTTACTTATTTTTTAATATTTTCACTAAATTTTTTCGTACATTCAGAAAAATAACCATAATTAAATATCATCATCATCATTATTGTCGACTCTTTTTTGTGCCCACTGCAGGACAAGGTCTCCTCATCAAATATTGGGGGTCTAGGCTATATATCTTATCCGAGAGGAATATAACCTAGACCCCCAATATTTGATGATATATAAACCGAAAAAACGGGACAAATCAAACAATTTTATGAAAACGACAAGACGAACGCAAGACAAGACAAAAACGGGACTATCCCGGCGAAAACGGGACATATGGTCAGCCTAATTATAACTAAATAAGAATTTAAAAAATAAAAACAACACAAATCATAATAAATTCAAATAAAAATTTTCAAAAAAAATTCTATAAAATGAAAAAAAATATTTCAAAATTTCGCATGCGTATACAAAACCGACACATGTTTTCGAGTGTAGCTTGAATAATGTACAAACAAGCCACGGCGTTGGTCTGCGAACTCGCAGCTTGGCTTAGCCGCATACGAGCCAGGGCCATAGATACCGAGCCTCTGCCAAGCTTTGGGCTTAATTTTATTTGGCCTTAATCCCCGCAAAGTCGAGGAAAATTTATGGGTGAAAACTGCAAGATTTTCACCGCTACGTATACGGTTTTTCATGGGGCGCGATCCCCATGTGGATTGGAAAAGTGGACGTTCGAGTGCGCTAGTCGTTTTGTGAGTTCGGTTTGGTTTAAATATGAAAATCTAGAGAATTATTTGTTATTTAAAATATGTATATTTTTGTGATTTAAAATAAATATTATTCTTAAAAAAAAATCAATATAAGTTACTTTTTTAAAAAAAACCTCATATAGACTAAATATACCTAATGTATTACATTCATCATATCGAAAAAACAGAATAAGCATTGCATTTGTCGACATTTTCCATATTGAATCATTGAAATTCCGTCAATATCGAGCTCTTATTACTTGGAACACAATCGAAAATTTCATATCGATTCCCGAATCACGATTGTGTATTCATATTTTCCAATACGGCTTTCGCTACATTATACACCGCAAGCGATCGCTGCGAAATTGTTGAAAATTCCGCAGACGTAATACACCTATCGCTCGACCGACTTAATTCAAATAATTTTCAGAAATTTCAATCACAACCGACGAAAATTCGTCAACGCAAAGTCCCGCCATATAATTAAATTGATTTACTACGGAAAGTTCAGCGAGCCGCGTCGCCGAAACTTCGGACATTAAAGTGACGCGTTGCGAAACTCGGAACACATAATTCATCGATCGCTCTCATAATATCACCTAATATATATTTCACAAATTATATTTTTCACGCACATTAAATTCAAGGCTTAATGGGAGTTGCACGTAGCGTAAAAATATTTCGAATATAAACCAACTATACGCATCCATGATAGTTTGTTCGCTTGAATATTTGATCGCGCGTTATCCCCGGAACGCCGACCGTTCGTTCCATCGCGTACGCGTTTCATTGTTATTCTTATCGTAACTATTGCAATTTACCGCAAAGGATATAGAGCAAAGCCTCGCGAAAAGCCTTCGCGAGCAATAGCAGGACTAGAATGGTAACGCAGAAGCGTCTCGGCATTACGCGGCCCGCGGGACTCTTAATAAATCACGACCGCTTTCGTATGCAGAGCTACGTTTGCGGGATCAGAAGGCGGCTCATTTTGCACGATAGTGTATAAAAATTATATAGGATACCCGAAAAATGTATATAAAGACCTTATCGTTCGGGAAAATCCCCAAAACAATGGCTGATGTCTGGTCTGCATGTGCTTAGGTTGTATGTATCATGCAAGGAAGTATACGTCATATTAATGTAGGTCCATTTCTAAAATAGATTGTGTTTGGATCATCTGAACTGAAATAATCTTTTGTAAGATTATTGATTTGATAATATAAATAAACAGATCGATGTGTAACGTAAAATGTAAGTCGACTTATCCTCCCACGACTCGGACCCTTCAGCGCAGCGACACTTTTGCGAAAACTCACCGCAAAAAATACACACACCGAAAATATATATATACGACGAAAAAAGAGTGCGAAAAACAGAAGAGGGCCGCCCCGGAATGGGAGCGATTTGTCTCTAATCCTGCGAAATCCAATTCCTTGGCAACGAGTGTCGGGCCATTCTCTCCCCGGGTGGGTCACACCGTAATGACGTGTCAGGAACACGACTCCCGTTCCTCCTCTCCCTCCCGCAAACGGGTTAACATATAGCCGAGAGCGAGCGAGAACACCGCAAAAATGGATTTATTATTTACTTGTTCTCGCAGGCACAATAGTTTTCGCACAATGCCCCGTTTCTCGCCCGCCCCCCGCCCACGGGCCGGATATATTGCGTCAATCTGACGCTGGATCCGCGGATACCGATAACCGGAAAATATTGGAGAAACACTGATTGAATGGCCCTGGGACGTTTCGGGACGATCGAAAGTCAACCCGCTCCCTTTCAGCACGCACTGGCCTCTGAAGGGCCGAGGACAATAGGCTAGGTGCGTCTGCGGACGCGGAAAGTGTGTGTACTTTGGGGACGGTCGGAAAATTTTTATGTATTATTATTGTGTATTGTGTCGCCGGTGAATGGGAAGCAATCGGAATCCGTCACGTGTTTGTTCGACGTGCGGGATTTTCTTTTGATTGAAAAAGAATGGGACGATGTGTCTATGAGTTATGTCGACGCAATCAACTCGTTGAACTTCGATCGACCGAAATCGTATTGGGGGATGATTAAATCCGTTTTTGTCTCGTACGCTCATCCATATTGATGATTTCAAACTATTTTTAGTTCATATACATATGTCGATATTAAGCGCGACATGATTTTATTTGATTTGACAATCCACTATTTTTTATTCATTTCACGTTCGATTTCGAATAATGTATTCATATAAAACAACGATTATGCACCGTTCAATTTCATCAAACAGATTGCGACCATCGAATAATAAAAAAATGCCGATTTAACACTCGCCAAATAAAACCTGAGATTTATACGGAATTGTCTTCGGTTAACGCTTAGTTACCGTTCAATTTTGCCATAGCGAAAGAAAAAAAAACCATACGAACGAAATCCGAGTCGTTCCAATAAGCATGGCGGGCACGAACCGGAACGAAACGTGTACGTTTCTTCGGAGGCACAACATTGAAACGATCGGGATCGGCAGTTTAATTAAAGCCTGCTGCTTGCCACTAGGAGAGACCATCTGTCTTATTAATTTAACGCCTTCTAATTGGAACGCATAAATCTATTTATTAGTGCCGCATTGGGTTCGATATCCCTCGCGAAGTTGGCGCCGATCCGAAGAAAAACTGCGACATGTGGCAATTTATACTGGCGGTGTACGCGTGTTGGTCTCTATTAATGGGTTTTAATTAAATTTAACAGTTTTCGATATAACAAACAAGTTCGATCGTTTCGGCGAGATTGTGTGTCGGTGTTGTGTGCGTTTTCGCAGATGCTTGTTTATAAAACTAGTCACGGTGGAAGTTTTAATTGCATAATATGCGACGCTTAAAATTTCGTATCGAAAATTAAATTTGTTACTTCATAAGTTACACACTGGTAACTAACATTTCTATGAGAAACTTTCGAGACGTCTTCTCGACTTTGTTCGTTAAGGTCCGCATTCAAAGTTTCGAATTGCTATAGAACACCGCACAATTTTGCATTAAGAAATATTCGAGGTGTTAAAATTTCACTCTAAGCCTGAAAACGGAACAACAATTTAAATGCGGAGATCAAATAAACAAGGTTCTTATTAAGCTTAAAATATTCAAATAATATTTTATGTATAAATATTCATGATTAAATTAAAACAATTCGCACGAAACATCGTCAATGTGAAAAATGCGTCACTGAGTGATTTTAATAACACGAAATTTCCGAAAACATACATCGAGCATTATTTTCAATTCGTGCAATTACATACAATATAAATTTGCAGCAATCAAAAGCCACTCCGAACGGAAAAGTTGCACAATTATTATTCTAATGAGTGTAATGCTTTCCAGACCTTCAGCCGATACCCGTCAAATAAGCGGTCCGAACCGTTGAAGCCTTTTTTCGACATATAATCTCCTTCATGATATCAGATATAAATTGTGTTCGAAACGTTGACCTAAATGAAAAGTATTAATGATAAGGCAGGTTTGCGGGTGCGGTTTCCATTTTCCTTTGTTCTGACTCATGCGGCTAACCGCACCGTAATTTTGTAACATTATTTATGTCGTAAATACATGTGGAAACGGCTCATAAGCAATTATTTGCCAACATTCGTTCTTTTCCATGTGTGTACGCACACGCGCAAGCAATATGTGAATTTATCGAATGGCGTATCGGAAGAAAGTTTTCGATTGCAGCGAAAAGCTTGCGACTCGAGCTTTTTAAGTTTCTAAACAAAGGGTTTGTGTTGTAATTAAACTCGATGTGGTTTTGTATAAAACGAATAGAAACGTCATTCAAATGAAAAAAATACATTGTTAGCAGAACGACAATCAAATTGTGTAATTTTTACGGTGCATTTAAAAAAAAAAGTTTAATTTGGGGTTCGCGTGGCTTGAAAGCAATCTTAGTGGCGTCAAGAAGTCTTCACGCAATAAATCGCAACTTTTTATACGAATTCTTTTTTTTTTTTAAATATAATATATAAGAAAATAGTGAGTTTCATAAATTTAATTATGCACATATCAATTAGTTAAAATTAAAAATGTAAAAAAAATTAATTTATAATTTTCAGCAATATGGATATTGAATAGGATGACGCTTAATTTCGTACTAGCTCAATTTTCGAGCGCCAAATTCATATTTTTCCAAACACAATTTAAGCTCTGTTTACAAACAAACAACAATGCAAACTCGACACGAGCTAACAGTCAATTTAAACTTCGTACAATATGTTTGCGTTTAAAGTTGCAAATTTACCGATGCACCCGGCAAAAAGTTACCCTATACGACGTACGTAGCGTGACCGCGGTTTTACCAACTCGAGACTCTGCACAGGATACGAAGGCGACGACCACGTAATTTAAAAACGGGGCGAGAAACTAACAGATTGCCTACAACAAGTTCGAAACACAAACGGGGAAAAAGTCGACGGCCAATAAAGTTAGATCAGATCGGGAACGCCCGCTGGCGAATGAATGCTTAATCGGCGTGTATCTGGTAATGTCCCTCCGGCATGCCAGCTGTTTCTATTAGCTGTTGAAGTTTGAGAAGCGCGAGTCCGTCGCTGAAAACTGAAAAGCTGAAAAGCCGAAGACCCTTCCCTCTATATCCCGGGTCGCGATAAGCCGAAATTGCCTTTATCTCCTAGTGGGAAGCACGCGAATGGTTAGCGGAGTTCGAATCTAAAGTTTCGTTTTTTTTTTTTACGTTTTCAAGTTTGGTTTTTTTTTCGTTTTGTTGGCCGGAGTGATAATTAAAACGGGTGGGAGGTTTTGAATTTGAAATGAGGCGCACGCTGTTATCGCACGCGCGATAAGTCAAAGTGTGAACGTCTGAAAGAAATCGGAGTTGAGTGTGAGGGGCGAGCACTTGAATATTTGTAGTGAATTTCCTTTTAAATTTTCTTTGAAATTATAACGTGGCTTGAACAAAAAAAAAACAAAATCTGACAAGGTATCGCGATAAAATTTTAAAGAATGTTTGAGTGATTGGTTAGTGAATTTTTAAGCTGCATACGTGTAAAAAGTCATCAGTTTTACATCCCTTTAATTTAGCTTTAGGCACCAAAATTTACATATTTTTTGCATAATAATATAAAATGAAAGAACTGAGTATGTTTTCATAAAAAAATAATATTAGAAGATTAAATAAAATTTAAATAACCCCACTTTTTTCATGTTTCATTATAAAAAGTCATTTAAAAATTTAGGTGTAATATATGTATTTATAATATATTTCCAAAATATTATTAAATTTTATTATATTTTTTCAACCATTGAAGGCGAATACTATTTTTTTTTTATTTCAATGCTTTAAAATCAATATTATTCATTATAATATGTACATAAATTGAAGTATCATTTGTATCAGTTTAAATTTCATGTATTCAGGTCCGTTTTCGTTAATTGGGAATTCGTTCAATTTAGCGCGAGTCATTCAATCTCTGACAAATGTAAGGTTTACTCTTGACGTAGGGTCAAAATCACTAACCTCCACTTTCCTTATCCCTATTAATATAAATAAAATAGACCGACCCTCATTGCCTCTGCATAGCAAATTGGCTACAGGCTTCGGGTTCGATGAATTTTTTATCAGTGTACGAAATTTACGCCGAAATATAGCTTGTAAAAACGAAAATTTTACGCCACGAAGACCTTCTCGCCTTTGATGTATATATTTTATACACAAAAATATATTTAAAATATGTTTTACATAAAAATAACTAATAATTTTCTTTTTATATAAATAATGGATAATATTTGGCAATAAATCATATAAGAATAGCTCTCAACTTAGCCGAATAGAGAAGGGAGAATTTTTCAAATCGTGAATAAAAAAAATCGAAAAAATCCTCCAACCGTGGATAGATTGGATAGATACACTTATAGATAGTAGCCCGTGCGTTTCCGTATCAGCGAAATAAAATTCGTTCCATCCGAAATAAAGATAAATTTAGGATTTGCTTGCAGACATCAAATTTTGCGTCGAGGGAATAAAGGGAGAGATAAGAAAATTGAGAGAAACCTGTCCGATCTTGACGAATCGTAATCAACTAGGGAAATCAAGCCCCACGGCCTACACGCTGTAATCGAGAATTTGCCTCTATTTTGTGTACCAAGACACGAAAGTGAATATAGAAAAAGATAAAGAAACACAAAGCACCAGCCGCTTTCGCGTATTAAAAACGTAATAAATTCGGTGCGCATTTCTCGGAACAATCAATCACCTCTTCAGCGAAAACATGCAAATCCGAGGATCAGCTTTGTGTACGTACGATAAATTCGCTTCATACCCATCAACTTTCCAGCGAAAACGCCCCTGCGTCGAATTTTCGGATGGGATCTACCGAGCATTTATATTGTACGATTTTCAGCCGTTCACTAGAACTTACCACTTCAATATTTAAGACACGGTATCCGCCAATAAATAACGTAACCTGCCGACAGTTCGACTTCCCACAACACCCACTTGTCTGAAAAGTGGTTTATTATTACTTGAGTTCGGCTAATTCACATGTATCGAACGATGAAATCAACGAGTCTATTTTATTTACTACCTATTTCCCGAAACAGTCGCTTTGGCGATTTTTTTTCTCCGAATAGCGTATTGTTGTAATTTTTTATATAAAGTTTTCGAAACTGTATCCAGTGTGTCATCAGAAAAAAAAACATTGAATTATTTATATTTTTATTAATGTAACGTATATTTTGGTATATACATGTAAATAGAATGTCGTTCCACATCAATTGAAACGTTCAAAATAGGAAAAAAATTAAATATCGAAATCGACGAGCGGACTTTATCATTTCGAATTATGGCTCGTTTTGGTATCCGCCTATAAAATAAGTCGTTTGTTTTACGCGCACACGTATCGGCGTCAAATATGACGTTCGACGATTTTTACGATTTACGTTTCCAATCAAAAATAACGATTTTCGCGATTTTTCCTCGCTTTTTGTCTTTTTCATTATTTGCCGAAAACGATGGGTCATTTTTATAGCGACGCCGTCCGGCGATAAACACGGATATAAACCGGACACGGGATACGGATGTGCTTTTATAAAAAAAAATATATATACCCCCGTTATATAATTTTGAGCTCGTATATGTGAAAGATTCTATTATGTAATATCGAGAATATTTGGGAAATCAACGATTGCGATCCGCGATTTCGTATTTCATTATTTAACGAGTTTTCTTTCTCTCCCTTGTTATTTGAGATTTTCATTTCGATAAGAATTATTTTCCAAATATTGCTTTTATACGAGCGGTAAAAATAAGCTATTCTCACGTTGTAACATTTATGTGGAAAGAATTTCAGCATAATTGTTTTTTCCTTTTTTTTCTTCCTCCTATTTATGACTCGTTTGATTTTGAACGTTCGCATGAAAATGCTTATGGGCGTGTATAAAATAATTAACGGCAGAGATATAATTTCCATAAATTCACGTTATTGTTTCAGGGGATGAAATTGCCAGATGCTTCACACTAAATTAGTTCAATGCGAGCTACACGCTTCGGTTCTTCCGTAAATATGGATTCATTAAAATTTACAAATTCGGTAATTAAAATAGTGACACTACCGACGAAAATTTCTTTTGTTTAGTTAAAATCATCTCCTTTATATAATATAATTTAAACAATGATCATTCAATGACCATAATTTAAAATACATTGAATACGAATAAATTCATTTTCAAATCAATATCAAAGGTTTTGCGTATACAAAATCAAATATGCTTCGTTAAATATTTATAAATGATCTTTAAAGTCTAAAATTTTGTTTTATTTCAACAGTATTGTATTTGGGCTATTTAATAAAATATGATATGATGAAAATTTTAACATTTTAAAAAAATTCAAAAAGTTATATTCAATCTAAGATATGACGTTCACCGGTATGCCACTAGAATTTATTTTGATAATGATATATGATAAATGTCTCAGGAATAAAAAAGATTCGGTTAGGTTAGATGAGTTTTTTATTTGCAATTGTTTCATTATTTTTTACGAAGATATTGCACAAATTATTTATCGAGTGAAAATATTCTCAATCTTCAAATATGACAAGATTTTTTTCGTGGTATTATAGCACTCTTTAGATATCAAACAACCCACAGAATAAGCGACACTGAATAAATTATAAATCTAGTATATTAAATAAATTATGGAATTCATAAATTCAAAAATTAATCATCATCATCATCATAAGCAGCCTGCTGCTGGACAAAAACCTCCCCGATACTATTCCATCCGCTTTTATCCTGAGTCACTCTCATCCATGCGATAGATACCACACTTGCATATTTCGTCTATCCAAAAATAAATACACCACTCATATTACACATCATCAACTCGCACATCACACAAACCAGTCGCAATACAAAACCGCGAAACAAGCATCATCAAAAGCGCCCGAATTGCACATTGCGAAAACGGAGTCCCCAACGCCAAAGCGAAACGTACGCGAACTTTCCAGATAAATAATAAACCGTTCGCGTTTCAAAGGCCGAAAGATTATTCACGGCGGTCCTAGGTCCCTAGAATCTGATATTAGCTAGATCCAGGACCACTTTATCAGGATCACAATGGTCCGGGAGCAAGTTCGTCCTGGCTGAGCATATCCTCCGCGGACCCGGTCGGGACGAGCTTTCGGAAGTTCGGTCGGCGAAAATATATGCGGGGGCGGTACCTGTTCAAAGATGAAACTTTGTAAGCGGACTGCTTCATATCTATGAATTTATTATCGGCGAGAGATACTGCACGTAGCGGTGAACTTTGCAATCGCCGTAATGCAGTTCGCCGATTTATATGTGCATAATGATTCGCTTAGCGGGATCCAGTTCAGTTTCTCGTCGGAGTAATTATCAGATTCAATATGTATGAATTATTAAATAGGTAGTTCGCGACTTTGACTTATACGTTCCTGAACAATCCTGATAAGTTCCCGATTCAATTTTGTTTATATCAAAAATTTTATTTTTGACATGTATCCTACCATGGTTCATAATTGGGAACAGCGACTTTTTTCGCTTTGTTGTATTCGGTAAAATTTTACAAACGATAATTTTTTTAATTAAAAAAAACTCTAAAGTATAATTATAATAAAAAATAATCTATGTTTGTTTTGTTAATTTTAAGTAAAAAGCGATAGATATGACAATTTTTAGGTAAATCGTAAATTGAAAAAAAAAAACAGTTTTTAAAATATATTTATTTCGAAAAGAAATCTAGCAGATAAAGGGTTTTAATACAATAATTCGAACCAATCATTTTTTTTAATACATTGACCTAAAATAATAACAATTCATGATTTAATAAGTGATTTTTGAAAAATAATTTTTAGTTGTATGTGTAAATTGTCGTATCTGTAGTTGTAACGTATTCAAACTTCAATCGATGTATTATAATAAAAGCGTTTGATTCTAATTAACGTCCATCATAATCGAGTGCGCTTGAATTCATTATTTTTCAAACGGCGGTTATCGACAAAATATATAATTTAACAAGTTTTTGTACAAAATTAAAATTTAATCATATTATTACATCAAATAATAAAATCCAATTTTATGATTAGCGGAAATGATACGCCGCATCCCGATATCCGAAAATACAGATCTGCATAAATCGAGCGTCTGCCGTTCATTAAAATTCTATAGATCCATTATAAATTTTAATTTAATTGAGTGTCCGTTCCTTTGAGCCGATCGTTGTCACCCCCGAGAACGAAAGTACTTTTCCCAATTATGCTAATGGTCCATCGGATTCCGGAGAGAAACGGTCCCGTTTATACATGATACACAAAAGCGAAGAAAAATATCCGCTTTCCTGGTTTCGTTTGTTCCTCTTGGGCGGGGCAGAACAAACACACCTTATAATATACACGGGGCCGATCGTTCGGAGTGTTTCGGTGTTAACTGCACAAAATCGCGGACATAAATAAGCAACTTCTTCGGGGAAAACTTCACTGACGGCGGAAAAACTTCGACGTTTTTCCGCGGGCCTGTACAAGACGACGACGAGATCGTTTTTCTCGAAGAACGCGCGAATGTATTACGAAATATTTATCGCCTGTTCGTTCAAAGATATCGTCTCCGAGGAGTAAAATGTGTAGCGGAAAAATCTTATATAAATCTTGTCCGATTAATTCTTGTACGTGATGTTTTATTTTTGGTTATTTGCTGACCGCAGACAAACACGTGGGTCGGTAACGAGATTGGCATCGGCCGAAAGTTGTTTAATTAAAACTAAAAGTTTCCCCGATCGAAAACATGTATGGTTTTTTTTAGGTTCTGTTTTGACGTATATTTTTTGCAATTTTTGTTGTTCGGCGTCTTGGAACGTTTATAAGATCCAAAATAGCTAGCTGACACGAAATTGTGAAAAAAACTAACTTTTACTTGCGAGAACGGATTTCCCGCGTGTCGTGTTGACGAGTCGTAAAGTTTGACGGATATTTTAAAAGAGTGCTCGAAACACGATTCGTTTTATGACGACATTTTCAAAACATCATTTCAGACATCACTACAAACATATATATAGCGCACTTTTTTTGTATTTTCGTACGATTTAAATCAATTACATAAATTTGTAGTATTTCACAAATTATATAATCAAATCAACGAAGTTCTTATATTTCATTAGGGCCTGAATAGAAATGGAAATCAACTTATTACAACAATGGAATTTTATCATCGCAATATTGATCAAATCTTATTAACACCGAAATATTTTCGGTGAAATTTTGTGCCGAAATGAAAATAATTTCGATATTACTTCCGCGAGCCAAAATAACGATTTTCATTATTCCGAGCTATTTCGATGTTTGATTGTGGCTAAATTGAATAATCGCCTTGGAGTGAAAATAATTCAAATGGCCGATTAAAGAAGTGAAAATTCTTTTTTATTCCACAAATTCGCCGTAAAGGCCGAATTCCAACGCCCCGAAGCTAATTTATTATTATTAAGAGCGGATTTATTAAAAAATAACCAAGGTGAACGTTGCAAACCTACTGACTTCTGGTATTGTTATTACTCTTTAATCGTCTAAAAGCGCAAGAAAGTTCCTTAAAAGCTCTATTCAATTGAAAAGCATTAACTTCCCACCCTTTTCCTCGAACCACCCTACCACCGACCTCGAGAATTAATTATGAAATTACAAAGTAGGTTACGTCTATATGAATGGAGAGGCTTTTGTGATAACTCATTTGTATGCCTCTGGCGACACCACAAACAATAAAGACGCAAAAAAGCTTTTTAAACGATCTAATTAGTCATTTTACAGTTTTTCTATTGAAAAGTTTTACGGCGTACAATTATTTTTGGTGCTTTTGTGCAATAAAAACTTTATATTGTAAGAATTTTAATGTGTCGTTAACTCGGTTCAAATATAGAAAGTTTTAATCAAAACGTATATAACAGTGAAAGGCGACAGCTGAATGAATCATAATTGATCGTTCGCATTCAGATTGCGAAACGTTTTGCAACATATAAATTATAATCTGTAACAAAGTAAGATTGATTCCCGCGAATCAATTAAGCCTTCAAGTCGTTTTAACGACGCCCACCGATTTATAACTTTTAAAACGAGGCTTCTTATCGCATTTGAACAAAACTGAAAAATTATCATAGGTTTTCGGAGGGGCTCGGATCGCGTGCAGCAGGCGCCAACCTGAAAAATGACGACGAAACGCAATCAAATAAACAAGCTTCATTGTTTTCCACAAAATCCACATTTTGTGGAGCATATCGTACACTTTGGAGTTAGTTTGATACTCCAACTCGAGCCATAAATTAATTTGGCACGTGAAACCCGCGAGGGTTATTTAACGTGGTGGGATTTCTTTCAAATTTCAACCAGATAAAATCAAGCTTTACGATTCCGCGGAGTTATTGCACGAAGAATTCGTTTTTCAAATTTATCAAAACGGAACCTTGAACTAGAATGAATTTCATCATAGATAAAAAAAAACCGACATCGAATTACTGAACTAGCTAGAAGTTCTCATCATATCGCATTCCCGTTGTTATACAGAGTTTCGAATTTATGAAATTCGCGAAAGTTTACGTGCTTTGTTACACTCCAGAAAGCCACTCTCGAGTTTTCGTGTGATTTTTCCACACTTTTCGTGTTTTGAAATCCGAAATTGCCCCTCTTATAATTTTACAAGCTATTGTGCTCTTTTGTTCGACACATTATAAAACGTTTTCGTAAATGGAATTTTCGAGTTTCAACAACTCGAACCACCTACTAATTTTAAAAATAAATTGAAAACATTTTTCATTTTCGTTTTCTACGAACCATTATGCAGCGTTATTTTCGCACAACATTTTTTTGAAATAGATCGCAATGATTCTTTGAATAACAATGAATATATAAAATAAATTCTATTTGGACTCGGAAAATAAATGACATCATATCTTTCGATATACCTACAATAATTTTGTTAGAATTAAATCATAAATATTTTATAACCATTTCTATACTTGTAATTTAAAGATCTAGAAAAAACCTCAAAGAGGTAATAGGTCATTTTATTTGGAACATTTTAAATCAAATATACCTCAATCCAAAGTATCATCTTATTATTTCGTTTTTGTACCCTAATTTTGTGTTTAATACATCAATCGAAAAGGCTTTGGACAGTTTTATTTTTTTTTAATAAAATATTTCTAGTACCCCGTTAATTAAGTATTTTTTTCGATAATTGATTATGTATATCTTATATTATAGTTTTTAGCATATATAGATTTTTGTATTCATATTTAAGGATAAAATACGTAGTAAGTAAAAAAAAGGATTTTTCGGCCATATTACTTTTTATTTGGAAATTATTAGTGCAAAAGCAAGAAATTTTGGATTTCTTCTTAGAATAAAGTATTTTTTTTGATAACTAATCATGTATATCTTATATTATAGTTTTTAGCATATATAGATTTTTGTATTCATATTTAAGGATTAAATACGTATTAATTTAAAAAAAAGGATTTTTCTGTCATATTACTTTTAATTTGAAAATTATTAGTGCAAAAGCAAGAAATTTTGGATTTCTTCTTGGAAATTAAAAAAAAATTGATAACAACTCAAACACTATGACATTTCGTACCAAGAAATATTTGGTTCAAAATTTTCCAAATAACCTAACCTTACACCTCTTTAGCCTTTTTTTAGACCTTTGGATCACCTGCACATATCCCAATTCAATCACCGACCCCAATCAACACTCCAACACCGAAACCACCCTTCAAACACCACACTGCACATCCTCCAAACAATCGACCTTAACACCAAACCAAACCGGTCGATTTCGTCTCCATCAGCACAACGGGCCGATAAAAGCACACACAGCCTTAATAATAGTTTGCATTATAATATCGACGACGCTGATTTACAAACACACGCCCAACCATCCCCGGGGGGCTTATTAGGGTTTTGCCCGGGGGGCGGCTGGGAACCGCCCACCGCCGCCCACAGGAGAGATCCTCACCAGAGGATGGGCGGTTGAGATCGACCGCGAAACCTAAGACAACTCAGACGGTAAACTTTGGCGTGATTTAACGCCCCGGTATTCTGCGTTCATATTTCAGGCAGACGCGATATTATATAGGCCATTAGAGCGCGCACGCAGTCTAATGAGCGCGTGCCCTTTCGTAGCGGTTCTGTCGTGGGGATTTCGGGATAGTGGGATTTTAACATATTCGGTGAGGGCGGAGGGGTGTTCGCTAATCGACTGGGATGTGTGGGTGGTGTAGGTACGTGTGTCTGTGTAAGGGTGTGTGTTTTGGGGACGACACGCCCTTTTGATGTATGAAGAAGTGGATGGAGATGGTGGCTGGAGGAAAAGATACGTCGAGGTTTTTTATTGGATGCGGCTGAGGTCCGGACGAAGTTTTGCGTTTGAATTATGTGGAGGTATTTAAATTTACAAATCGATCCGAGTTCGTTTGTATATATGTTACAGTCGAAGTGTATTTTGTCTAAGTGTATTTGAATAAAAATTGTCTAGTAATGGTATATTTCAACAGACGAAAATATAGTGTATTTTCAACTTGACAGATGAGTTTTGACAGTTCAGATATTTGAAAAGAATATTTGTAATAACTATATTGCTTTTATATTTTATTATTGAAAAAATGTTAATAATAGAATAATCTCAACAAGACATTCATCACAAAAACGTTAGTTTCGAGTCCATATTAATGGATAAGTGTCGTTTAATGGCCCATGTAAGTGGACAAGTGAAAATTTCGTGCCATTATAATCATATCACCAATTTATTACAATGTTGATAATGTTAATTTATCGAAAAATAGTTCAAAATTCAAAACCCTTTAGAAAACAACTGAAATTATACTTAATTACTTGATATGACTAACTCGAATCAACAATATTTATCGTATTTTTTTGGGTAAATCTTCATTTTTTTTTCAACAATTCAGGAGCGATATTCAATCTAGATTTATATTACATTTAACTATTAACTATAATCATTCCTCTCAATGTTTCAAAAACTTAATACGTGTGACTTCGAGACGGTTCGCCAGTGGCGTTTGGCTTGTTAGTTGACATTAAAATACGCATTGTCTGACTCTGACCAGTTAAATCATATTTCCATTGTGTCATACGAAATAACTACGAGGATTACACAAAATATATTTTAACTAGTCAAACTATATTTTAACTGATAAGTACACTTTGACTGTCACATATATATAAATTTTGTATGTTATAAAACGGGATCCATACATAAATGGAAATGAAGCAAAATGCAAAACTTCAGACATAAAAACGGCGACCAATTATGTTAAAATATAATATTATTACAAAACAAAAAATGCATAAATTCGAGCCTATAAAAGTCGATCGTACAAACACAACGACACCGAGCTCAAGAGCCAAAGCCTTTGTAATTTTATGTTTATGCCCCGAGTTTATACGCACTGTAAATTTGCATCGTACGAGCTAAACGAACGACAATGTCACTCTCCGCAACCAACGAACGTCTCTCCCTAAAGATTCACTGAAGCTTTCGGCCGCAGGACGAAAAAATAAATAGAACGAGAAAAATTATCAAAAAAAAAGCGAATGGCGTCGAAGTAAACAGGGCGGTGTACGTAATTTTTTTCGACATGGCGGGCCGCATATTTTTATTGACCGATAAAGCGATTTCGTGGACCTCGCCGCGGCCACAAAGGGCCGCCTGTACGTGTGCTATTTTATGGTTTATATGTCGTTTTTGTGCGGTTGTACGTGGGTTCGGAGGTAGCATCCAATTTTTCATTAATTTCCAATTTTTCCGCCCCATAAGTAAAGTCACGGGCAACTTTCGTACGAATTGATTTATCACCGGGAGCGACCGACCGGCACCGCACCTTCGTCCACAAAGAAAGACCTCTTTTGTGTGTGTTTATTTGTGTGGTTGTGCGCGTTTTTTACGTCGCTGTATAAGTCAATGACGGGAGGATTTAGGTTAATAATAATTAAAGTTTAATATAAATATTTTTCGAAATAAATCATTTTTATTTTATTTGACATTGGGAGTTTTGAAAAAAATAACTGTATTTTTTTAGCTGAAAGCCAGATGAAAATTTAACAATAAAAAAAGAAGTATGTAATAGGATTCATTACTTTTTAATTGGTCATTCTGTTTATGAGTTAAAAATATTTTTTGAGAATTTATCGAACTCTCCACGTATTATATTATACATCATCCGGTCGATAACTGCATATTATTTGTAACAACTCGAATTATCTCCAAAACAATTACTCTTACGAATAAAATTTATCATATCTTTTCTACAAAAAAATTTTAATGCTACTAATTAACGAGATATTCACGAAAAACAGTTTTCGACTCCGCTTAAAATTTTACGCTCAACTCAGATCGGTATAGACTTTTTACATTTTGTTTAACCTTTCCCTTACGGTGCTAAAAAAAACGTGCGTTCCGGCATTGGGTAGTCACTGCACATTCAAAAATAAGCGATTTAAAATCGGAAAAATAAAAACATTCATTGCTTATCCCTTTAATTAATTATAATTGAAGTAAAAAATTATAATAATTGTGATTTATTTGTTGAAATCATTAAAAAACCATCTAGCAACGCTTACGAAATGGGCATAGGTCCACTTCAGTTGCGAGCTCGATAGCCACTGCGCACTAAAGACAGGAATACCCCCCCACTCACGACTGAGAACGTTGAGCTACTCGCACTTCTATAGTAAAGTATGCAAGAGTGAGATGCGAATATGTACGTGAATTGAGTTCGACGCTGTGTTTTACGCGAATTTGCTCACAAAATAGCTTATGTACTTGATAAATTCTGATTATTATTAATATTATTTTTTAAATCAATGCGTAGATATATAATGAAGGAATACCTAAAATCTTAACCTTTATTTATAGAGATATTGATGGTTATTAGAACAATGTGTAGAAGATACACATCACCGGTAAGGAAAGGTTAAAAACCAAAATATTAAACTTTATCGAAAAAAATCTAGATTTCCTGTAATTTTTCATAAGCAAATATCTTCATTCACCGGATTAATCAACATCCACATAAAACACCGACCAACTCATCACGTCAGTCTAACCTCCCGGCGCACACGTGCACTTAATATATTTCAGCAGTTCGATTCAGACCGGGGACGGTTTCGAGTGTTCAACCTCTCGAAAACGACTCGTCCAAACATGGCCGGGCATAAATTTGAATTTGAATATGAAGCACGGCGACAAAGGGCCCTCGTCCGCGTCCGAAACGTCAATCCGTCTCTGACAAAATCACGAAATTGCTCCTCCGACTCCCGTCGTATTTGCATATGCGCGCATTGTTTCGGGTTTGACCGGCGGAAATTTTTCTGAAACGAAACGGGGGTGGGTTTTTTAAAAGTCACACAAAGTAGACCGGCTGTGGAGTTTCGAAAACGCGTTCGGAGCTTTGCGAAAAGCTGAAAGTTTCGAGCTTCGTATCCTCCGTGCGAAATATCGCTCGAAAAAGTGTAAATAGACGTTCGAACATGGTTACATGCAACTAATGGATTTGTTGCGCTCGCAACCATGTTCGAACGTGTGTTCAGCGGTTCGGCTGTACATTATTATTATTATTATTATTATTGACGGTGCGCTTGGTTCGATGGAATTTCCAAGCGTTTTGGTTGCATGGACACCAAACTCGATCGTATGGCCGCGACCACTGACTGAATTAGTTGCAGGCTCGAACCAAGTTCTTAGTATGGGTCATTTATTATATGTATTTCCTCATGACTGTATATGTGCGCCATATTCGAACGTCTGTTGTGTGGTTGCAACATATTCATCCATCGATCGAATTTTGTTCGCTGCAACCATGTTCGAACGTCTATTTACACTTTGATGTTCGACGTATCATTGGGGGTGGATGTGTGGGTGGAAAATTGTCAATTTCACCGTTGATTTTTCGCGCGTATGAAAAAATAATGGGTTTCCGATGGATGGGATCGGATAGTTTTTCGGTGTTGTTTTTTGTCCGTTTTCAGGAAAAATATGTTTTTAATGAACGTTCGTTTTGCCCAATATTTCGTTTCGTAAAATATACGTACTATTCAAGCGTAGTTTGCTTTATTCTGAATAATCTGAATTTTTTAAATTATACTTTCATATAAAAAATGATTTTATATCAAAATCAACAAATTTTACGTGGGATATTTGAATCCGAAATTTTTTTAATGATAATGAAGATTTTGCAATATTCGAACATGAATTTAACGAATTCTCAAATACATATGTAAAAAACAAATTTCAAATAAAAAAATGTTCAAATTTTCATTACTTTTTAATCCAGAAACAAACACGTAACAATTTTACCGTTCTATATAAAAAAAAAACAAACTAGATAGAACAATGCGAAAAATTAGCGAGAACAAACTACCATAATCTTCGTTGTTTCTCAAGATTTCTTTTTATCGCGTTGTATATATTTTTGACACGTATCACTTTCAATTCGCTTATCCTTTGTAAGGCGCTCACTCCTTTTTCATTGTTAATTTCAAGCACGTAGGCACACCCAATGATTTACTTGGCTAATCTGCGCTTATAACGTTGTTTAGAAATTGCGTTAGTAATACACACGAGTCACTAGAGTCTAAATAAAGTTACACAGAGACAACTAGAGAGATTAGACGCACAGAAAGTAGTAAGTTATGAACCGTTGTTACACTTTTAAGACACATAACTTATCTCTCGGCTCACAGAAAGTATCGGCGAATCAAAATTGGTAGCACGTAACGTCTCTCGTATGACTTTGTCTGGAATCGAGACAATTATGAGGTTTTAAAAGCTAAAAACTTCTTGGGTGATCAAAATTGTCATCAAATTACGCTAAATACCATATTGCTTTTGAAATGGGAAAGGTTGACAGAGTGCGTTGCTCTTATTCACTTTGATTTATTTACATTGAACCGAATTTCTCTATTTGTTTAGGCATTTCAGATATTTTGAATATGCGAAGACACAGCATTAAATATGACTTCAACAATTTGATTTAATAATACATGTCGTTGGAATATAACAATGTCGATGAAGTGAAAATTGCTTTTTCTCTTCAAATATGCAAACTATGTATACGTTTTTTTCAACAATGGAAAACTGCGATCAACCGAGGCTTTTGTGCGACCGTTTTCATGTCATCATTGATGGAATATTTAATGATTTCGTGACCGAGCCCGGTTGTGTGCGATGTATTATTAAACGTTATACCGCGAATTAAAGAAGATATCACCCCGGCATTCGTAAAACGATTAATATGGTTTTTATGTAGATTAAAAGCTCGGATAGCCGTCGTTTTGTCATGTAAAGCTAATGGACTATGCGAATTAATTATATCGTTCCGAAAACGATAAAGTGACTCGCGATATTATTTTACTTGTTCCGTTTTATATTTGTATGAGTCGCCAGATAAGGAATCTTTATTATATAGTTTACCTCGTTTGGTGCGACGTAATCGTGAAAATCCAATTTGGCCAAATGTGAACATTTGTGACTATAATTAAAATGTTTTATTTTTATTTTTTGGCGTTTTCAATAATTTTCCTAATGAACGTATTCAATTATAAAGAAATCTTAGATTGGGAAATTGAATAATTTTCCTTTTATATAAGCGATTTAAATTTTTATCAGATAAGAGTATAGTAATTATACTATATACATTAATACTATTTATCCAATAGTTTGGTTATATTAAGTATGTTAATTCTCATTCGAAATCATGCGATTTATGATGCGGGCAAAAGTTGATTTTCTTGAACCAAGAATCAATATAAAAAAAAAATACCTAAAACTCCTGATATGTAAGAAAAACGTGTCCT
Organism: Hydropsyche betteni; assembly: GCA_028571205.2. Taxonomy (NCBI): domain Eukaryota; kingdom Metazoa; phylum Arthropoda; class Insecta; order Trichoptera; family Hydropsychidae; genus Hydropsyche; species Hydropsyche betteni. The sequence continues at coordinate 4,970,279 of JAOXNN020000086.1, read as the reverse complement.
GCGACGAACAATATATCTCGTAAACCCGATCTTCTCAGGAATAAGGTCAAAACCGTATACAACCCAATTAATCGATTCAATCTACATACAAGAGCAGATATATGAATATTCTATTTTATTACGTGAGCTCATGTCGACCGATGATTTATGACAACAGCTTCCCATATCTGGGAATCTTTTAATTCCCACACCGAGTTTGCTATGCAAATGAGCTTGCCACTCCTATTTTGCCCTTTCCCAATATCCCGCAGTTGTATGTTGGCCGCGAAAAGGGCACGTTCCCCACCATGACACTATCCTTCGGTTTTCAGCCCCTTCAGCCCTTTCAGTGCGCCTAGGTTCGGTCCCTTTTAACAGCCCACAATGGGTATAATGCAGCGTTGTTTCATGAAAACGCTTCCGTTTCAATGGGCGTTCGTTATAATCAACAGCGGGAATTTTATTACGGTCGCATAAAAAGCAAAATTTACTCTCAGCGACGGCGATTCGTTAGTTTTCGGCGCGTTCTCGGATTAAAACTCGACGAAAAATATGATAGGGAAAAATGTGTACGTTTTCGGGACAATGGCGTGTGTTTGTTGAAAGTTCGTGTGTTACGGTTTGAATTCGGAATGAGACCGAAAACGATGAGTTTTTATCAAAATGTAGGCTTTGTGTTCGGGAAATGTGACATTGTTTCTTTGTTGGTATCGAATATTAACGTTGCCGTTTGTGTGACATGTTTTGTTTGTACTAAGACTTTCTCGACAAAAGAAATTTTCGATACAATAGGATTCATTAGGAATTAATTAGCCGTAACATCGAAATATAATTATGACAACCTTATTTCGTTTTTATGGCATGTGCGATGAATGTTATACAATACAAAAAAATCTTACATAAATAACGAATATTATATTAACATAAATTCATAGTATGTTACAAATATTTGTATTAGTATCAATATGTGATCAATCATAAATTTCATCAAGCTTAATCACGTTTCAATTACAACATAATCAAATTATCCAAATCGAAATTTAATAATTGCAACAGAATAATATTCATCGAAAACGCAAGCGTCCACAACTTTTCCGTCGCGTCCATTCACCTCGACAATTATGAACATAATTTTCGCAAGAAACGGGGTACTTTTCAAAAAGTTAGCAGCACACCTGCTTCATTAAGGCATCCGAGGAGCATAAAAGAAGAAAAATTCGAAAGTCTCACGCGCATTCGAGCAAAGGACTTCAAACAAATTTTATTCGTTCACGGTCGACGGCTCCTGGGGATCCTTTCACCTAATTCGACTTTAAAAGCCGGTCCATATCTAAGAACCTCGGTTTTCGGGTCGGGCGAAATGCGCAAACAATTCCGAAAACGGATAATAGTCGACCGTCTAACGGCTAACGACTTTTATTAAAATAACAATTATCGTACACAAACACACAGCGTTCTAAAAATTATTTAGGAATGTATGTAATAAAAGTTCTTCAGTTGTTTTCAGATAATAACAGCAGAGATAATACTCTAATGAAATAAATATTATCTATATATAATATATATAAAAATGGATGTTTGTATATAATATATATATTTGTTCGATGCCGTTTCTTTCCAACACTGTCGGACCGATTACCATAAAAATTGGCATGTATATGTATTTTTTTGTCGAGAAGGTTTTTGTATTATTAAAATAGGGTGACCATATTTCTCAGAACCCAAAACGGGACAGTCCACAAAAAAAATGTTTCCCCTCCTATATAAAAGCGACTGGCACGCCGAATATGATTGTGATAATGAATTTAAAATAAAAAATAATTTGATTTAAAATTTAAGTCCCAAGCAACGCCAGGTACTATCAGCAAGTATTTTATAATGTTTTGTCAAATATTTCAAATTGTGAAAAATAGATATTTTACCAGGCATGCATACATTTTCCCGGTCTTTCTGTAATTATCGTATGGAAGCCGTTCGTTCCCCGGTTGCGTGCCGTTCCTTCGACTCCAGGAGTGTAGTCCGACCGATTCATAATTGCTCCAATTCGACAATCAAATTACCGGTGTAATTGGATTTCGAACCGACGTCGTTGTTCTGTGACGTGGCCTCAATTGCGAACAAATAACTATTCATTAGTAGGCGGCCGCGCTCGGTCGTTCGTTCTTTCCACGTATGTGGGGGTCGTTCTTTCGACGATCTAAATGCGAGTTTTTCTGTAATTTTGAAACGATTGTTTTGAAAAAACGAAGGCGAAAAGATTGGAATCGCAGATTCAAACGTGAAAATTATCCATGATGAGCATATTATTGTCATATTGTATGTGATTGCTTTTACTTTGATTGTTTACAAGACTTAGATCAAGTTTTTTGTATATTAACTTGATTATAAAATGAACAAAGAAGATTTTTCAAGAGGAACGTAGATTATTCTGGGATGGCGTTAGTTTTTTCACTAAAAATTTATAAGATTATCGAAACGTCCTTCATAGTTCAATAAAAAAAACTCATCATGAGACGAAGAAGATCAATTTCAGTAACTATATATTTCAACTAATCAATCTAACTTAATGAAAAAGGTCTGAAATCACGCAAAACGTTTATAGTTTTTAATTTTTTTCCCTTCTTATATATATATTTCGTTATTTATATATGAAAAAAGGAAATCATTTACTTGATAGTTAATGTTTTGAAATTAAAGAAACTTTGTACCTAGTCATTTCGAAATATTGATTTTTAACAAGTAAACATCTGGAAAATTTTGAAAATTAAAAAGTACATTTTTCGATTTTATCGCAAGATGAAATGTTAACGATGAAAAACTTCAAACTCCGTTGAATTTATTAAAGGATTTTTTTTTGAAAAGGAACGATGCTGTGTCATGCAAATCCGAGTTCATCTTAAAAATCGCACAGCTTTGAAAATAACGATTATGAATATTTTTGTCCCAAATACATAAATTTTGATTAGAACGCAAAATATTTGAATAAAAATACTGACATTAAAAAAAATATATATTATAAAAGGTTCATTTGCATTCAATAAACGCATAAAAATATACCAAAAAAAATCACAATTAAAATTTACAACAGACGCGATATTTCAAATTCCGCGTTACGTGCCGCGGCGTTCGTATGGAAAAAATCATATCGCGACACAAAAGAAAATATGACGAATGAAAAAGCCTAAAAATTTCCACAATCAACCCCCGAACTAACCCTTTATTTGCGCGCATGCAAAAAGCGCGACAATGACCGCCGCTTCGTATGCGCCGTCACGCGCTATTCGCACCACACATGCACACCCATACCCATGTACAGAATGTGCCAAAAATATTTTTTCGTCCACCAAAATCTATGAAAATTCCGATGAATCCACCGGAGTTTTTCCGCAAAACGAATGCAACATTCAATCCATTGTATGCGTTTCATATAATGTCAATTGTTGAAAAAAATTTTTAGAAATAAAACTTCAAACAATTGCATTTTTTTGTAGTCGAAAACACTTTGATGTTGTTAAAAAAACCGAGAGTTGGTTTGTTAAAAAATCCAGCCGACCCGGTGAACTTCGTGTCACCTACAATCGCCGTTTGTTAGTCTCGCTAAAACCAAGCTGACTATGCGTCCCGTTTTCGCCGGTATTGTCTCGTTTTTGTCTTGTATTCATCCCGTCGTTTTCGCATATATAAGAAGATCTGTCGTCAACAAACGAAAGATCTTCGACTCTAAATACTAGATTTTTTTATCTTAAAATAGCGCCCGTTGTTCTCGTTGTCTTCACGCATTCTGCACACATCGGTTCTCAATTCCCGTTCCTGGTTTCCGATTCCCGTTCTCGTTGTGAATACATGTTCTGCACATATCGTTGTACCGATTATAATTATCGTCGCAATCGATTCTTTTCCATATAAAAATAATTTCAAAAACACATTGAAAACCAAATGCCCCTGATTGTATGCAATCTATATAACACAACTGTTGGCCTAATTGCGGAGTGTACCGTCATTTTTGTCATTTTTTTAGCTTTTATTTAGGAATTTCCAGATTATTTTTCTTCATAAACCACCTCTTAGTTAAATCAAACCATAGTAAAAAATAAATACAAAAATCAGTCAAGTGGTTTTTGAGTTATAGCCAGACATCCCAAATCACGATTCATTTTTATATATAGATATAATATTAAACCTATCATGCAATTATCGATAATTATAAGTATCTTTAATAAATTATTTCAAACTAATAAAAAACAATGTCGTTTTCATTGATTTTATATTTCTGGTTCAATCTGCACTGCGAACAAAATACGTTTGAACTGCACAACACACGCATAGCCTCTTTTTGTGAAATTCTATCGAAAGTGTGCGGACACGTATCGGTCCGTTTCACGGATCGAATTTAAAAGAGCCACATTTTTCAATCCAAAGCCTCCCTTTTTTTGACAGTGGGTGGATGAAAGTTGGATGCTTTGTGCAATGGCAGTCGCATTCATTAGTTGCATTCCGCAACTGCAGTTATTTAAGTGGACTGAGTTTAGCATTCGATTCTGAAAGGCGTGTTACGGATGCAGCTGGAAATTAACATCGGCTTTGGAAATTGAAATTGCGTTAGGCTTCGGTTTTTTTAATATCGAAATTTGATATTTACTCAGAAATACGCAAATTCAAGCGTCACATTGTATTACGTTATGTGAAAATGCGTTTAATCTCTCATTTCTAACTATGCAAGCGTAAACAAATCTCAACTGAATCATCATCATTTAATAATTTCCTTGCAGCACCTGAGCATTTTTACTAATCCTAACAACATAGTCAACATAAATAATCGTTGATTCATCCATTCAAATTTGATTCCGGTTAATCCTTTCAACCGTCTTATAATACACGAAACTCGATAACAAATAACGACCGCCCGGTCAGGAACAAACTGACCGCACAAAAGAGGACCGCACACAGCAAGCAGCACGAACAAATACCTACATTACACACGTACATTACGAAGCAACGCTTTCAAAGCGTCACTGGCGCAATAGGACTTCAGAAGCCCGAACGAAAGTTAAAGTGAATAACTTTTCGTATGAATTTAACGTTAAGAACGGAAGCGCGGTTGGCTTTTGTTACACAAAGCAACCGCGAGGTCGCAACCGCAACTCTCTCGAACACGCGAATATTCTTGACGTTTTTTTTCCGATTTATTAAACAGCGTTCGAGTTTGTGCGAATTTCGGCATAAAGGCACATCAGATACGACCCACACTCGGATGGGCACGCTGAAAGGAAGCGTCCCAAACAATGGGGCCCCATCCGCGGCGGATGACCAACGGATGACGGACCGTATATAAAACGCATTATCTCTGGAGAGGTTAAATATAGTCTGCGGATCGAAGTTTAGAGGTACGTATATAGCGGGTTCCGGTGCGGTTCAAAGTCAAACAGGCCGACTTACAAGTTGTAGTGGACATCGGCCATGTTGGGCCTGTGCCTGAGGGCTTCGTGAAACGCCGCTTCGGCTTCCTGAAGGCGACCCAAACTGCTCAGCACGCTGCCCAAGTTGCCGAAAGCTGAGGACAAAGCAAATACATACCAATTAGATTACATTATACACAAATTTATATAAGTGCTACTGTACCATTGATAGAGGTTCAAAGTTAAACGGTCTAGTGTGAGTCTCGGGTCTTTATCGAGATAGCTCTGTGTGGATTTCGTGAAAAGATCGTTCGTATATTAATTGTTCTGTTACGTAATCCCCTATATATAATAGCGGATTTCTGTGTGTTTGTCTGTGTATCTGTGTTGATGACGCTCACGACTTTTAAGCGACGCGTCAATCCCCTATATATAATTATTCATACATGTATACACTTAACGTATATAATATCATGCTTATAAAATCGTCTCTATTGACTTATGCAATACATTGATTATTACGCAGTGGAAAAAATATTTGAATCCCCTATACATTTATATTATCACCGATGACAGATGCTATGTCAATAACAAATGAACTTTTATTTATTAAATATTAAATATATTTAAATCGAGTACGGGCATTAGGTAGCCTATATGTCACAAACAAATAAAAAATGAACTACTTTGATTTTATTAATCAAATATTAAATATTCAAATCGGGTACACATTTCGAGTTCACACAATCGGATTTTCACATTTTATCG
>JAOXNN020000086.1:4939411-4956055 GCA_028571205.2 Hydropsyche betteni | reverse complement strand
CGCCATTCATCTACCTCTATTTACCTACCTCTGAGGTCACGCCGATATGCAGAATTTTCAAATGAACGGAATAAAATGTAGATTTTTTTGCATGCTATTTCCCAATTAAATATTTTTAAGCCAACTTTTTAGTGCATTTATGTGATTTACTTATTGAAATTTTTGGATACATATTGAATTAGAAACTATTTGCAATTTAATCCTCATAAGATTTGTTAGCCTTGAAAATAAAAAAGGCGTATGATTCATCAAAATCAAAGTAAATCGTTAAAATGTGTGATTAAAATCAAATTGAATTAAAATTTTAACAAAATGAAACGTTGACAGTTGTATTGTATTGTCTGTGAAGGAAGACTACTCAGGCAACGTTATCACTATTCTTTCTATTACTCATTTCATATTTTTTAATGCTTACTTTAGTAATATTTAGTAATATTTTTTTCATTACACCACACGAATAAAATATTTCTCGAAACGAGATTCTTTAATGCATATTGTATATTATTTCAATATATAAATAATTCGTATTAAGCCGCAGTCTACGTTTTTTCAATGTGCAGTTAAAACACAACGTATAATATTTATTATACGTCAAAAGATCAAGATTTTATTGTTAATCTATCTTTCGCTAAATGACCTTACTTCAAACTGAATGAACATATCTATTTGTTGACTGAAAAAAATTGAAAATATCAAGTAAATTACCGTTCGATATTTGATGAATATCCAAAAAGCACAAGACGCCATAGATTCCGCGGTGGAATGAATTCGTATTTTTTTTTTCACCGGAACCGCTTCACAACCAGGTTCGAGGTCATGTCGATATGCAGACTTTTCAGCTGAAGGGAATAAAGCGTCGATTTTCCGAATCCGATTTGCATGCGACCGAAAAGCGAAGAAGCCAACTGCGCGAGCATTAATCAAGCGGTTGTCGCCAACAATGGGCGAAGAGAAACGACGAAAGGTCGTCGCCAAATTGAAAATCTCATTATTTTCACGCGCGTAATAAGCCCCGAGAGAGAGAGAGTTCGATCCGCTTTTTTTTCAGGGGTTTTATTTTCTTTTTTACGTTCTGAAAGGATCGTCGTTCGCGTGCGCGCACAGAAATGAAAATAAATGAATTCTAAATCAGCGGCGCTGTCGAAAGCACTGACGTCTTCGATTATTTCCTGCCGCCCCTCTGCCGAATTCTTTTGTCCCTACGATTTTTTTTCTATATACATATTTTTTGAATGGTAGGGAAAAGGTTTTGGATGCCACCTGTATGGTAATGTGCTTCTTTTATAAAATAAAACTAAACGCGTGTCAGTAAAATTGTGTTGCGTTTACGTCAAACGATAGAATGAATGTGTGATGTAAATACTACGATACTGATGTATTTTTATAGTAGAATCCCAGTTATTCGAATGATATGGATTTTTGAAAAGAATGTTTATATTTTCTTAATTAGAAAATTTTACGATTTTTTTTACATAAACGAGTCCAAAAATTTATAAGTAAAACTATAATGATCCATAATAGACTTAACTATTAAGGTCATCAAACTAAAACCTGATAGGAGTTTTGTTTTTAAAATGATTTTTATAACTAATTAAGTGATAGAAACATAATTTATTTTAAAAATTGTTTTATACCAAATTTCGTAATAAACAATTTCAATGTTTAAAAAATTTGGATTAAAAATCTTCGTAGATGGCAATAAAAATTATGATTGTAAACATAGTTATGCACATCAATATTTTTTGTAAATAATTAATTTAATTTCGAATTAATTCATATGTTCTTTCATTTTGTATAGATTATCACAATACTGACCATCTCAATTCCCATTTAATACAGATAATCGAGGCTCTACTTTGCCTTAAAGATATAATAGGTAAGTGAAAAAATAATAGCGCAATCTTCAAAAGATAGTAAATTCTATGAAATTAATCTATCAACTCAATATCGAAATATTAATCAAAACAAACACCATATGAAATCTAAAAAAAAAAACAATCCCACAACCGAAAAATATACCGAATTAAATATGAAAAAATCACGAATCCTAGTGAGAATCCGTGTACATCACATTTATATTTCATACGTGCGTGACCATACTAAGATGATTTCCTTTCCATGTCCAAGGTTTTTCCAACATTGCCCTAGCACCCCCATGCCCTGGGCTCACACAAGTGAAAGTGCGCGCACGAAAAATTTCCCGGTAATTTGACAAGGGTTTGTCGGCGTACGAAGGGCGAGGGCGAATCTGTCAATATTGGACCCATGCAGACTGCGAAACACGAGAAATTAAACTTTGACAGGCCATTTTCTTTTTATTTTCGCGTCAATCATACCCAACCGAGGAGGCAAAACTGCGGGCGGTCTATCGGAGTCGATTTCCAACTGCGGATGTGATAGAATCGAATGGAAGCCCTTTCCGGTGATCGTTTTGTATGATGAATTCATATATTTTCGTTGATATGAAGATATTTCGAATTTTCCGAAGTAAATATGAAACTATTATGTTACTGGCGTCAGATTTTCAATCCGAATAATGTGTCCAAATGTACAACTTAAATAAATCGTTTACTTTATATTTGTTACAGAATCATAAATGGAGTGTCAATCGTCGTTAATACATACATTCTTTAATGAATGTGTTACATTACGAGTTTTAGAGAAAGCGCGCAATATTGGATTCCACATAAACTATCTCTATAAAAAGCATATATAAACGAGATAATGCATCGAACGGCCAACATCGATCAGATAAACAGTATAATGAACAAAATTTGAATAATTTGACAAATGAGTTAGTTTTTTTATTGTCTGTTGGAAGCACTGAAACTCTCATGTATGTTTTCTGTGAGCGAGTTAAACAAAGTATACATTTTCGAGAGAATACACGTATTAACGGGCTTTATGCTTTGCCTATAACATATATACATAATACATTTTTGTTGCTAAACAGATGTTTAGGAACGATTATTGAGTTGCCAGTTTAGTGTGATGGAGTTTTAATCGAATCCGCCCGAAACGAAAAGGTACGGAAGGGTTTCGGAATTGAACAAAGGCTTTGAAAACAACGCGCAAATTATTGTCCGATCCTGGTTTCGAATTATGCAAATTGTTCGAGTGAAATTTAAATTCAACTGTGTTTAATAATAATGCATAAGCTTGATAAAGTCCGAATTCACAACGCACCAATCTATATGATTGGACCCATCGATAATTACTTGATCTGTGAAGGTCGATAACCGCAAATTGACAATGTTTGAGGTTTATTGCATACGGTTAAATGTAATCGAGACATTGACCACCGATACAATTAACGTTTCGATTAACATTACAGATAATTACAGAACTAAATTTCATTTATTTAGTACCCCTATTATATAATATATCATATTATAAAATAAATATTATAAATCATATAATACCATTATTTACAATGGAAATTTTAGTTTTAAGCGAGTTAATTAGACTTCAGTGAAATTTTACTTAATTACATTTACATTTCGACATGGTTTTACTTAAAATTTCAAGAATTTCTTCAAATTACAATATGAAACATAATTTGTTTTTCAAAATTAAATGTTGAAAGCAATAACCTTGTAAATATTTATCAAATTCTTTATTAAAAATTTATACTAGAATCAAAACAAATTTTATTTTTAAAAACACGAAAACATAAGAGCCATCTCCAAGGACTTTCTCGACCATGTTAAAGAAACCGATGGCGTTACGGTTGGAATATACGGCAAGGACACAACATTAACAAAGCATAATATTATTTCTTAGAATATCGTATGAAATAAAACAACACCTTGAAGGGGGTAAGAATCAGAGACTCGGTGGTGTCAATTAAGGGCAGACATCTATCTAGACGCGCCCTTATAAGCGGCACACGTTTTCGGCCTCCGCATGTTACGCGCACCGTAATTAGATAGTTAACGCGTTTCGCTAATTACTATACGCACACGAAAGCTGTGTGCTATATTTATATGGTGCATATGTGGTAAAGGAAGGGCGACCATATTTTCCAGAATCCAAAACGGGACGGTTCGCAAAAAAATGCCTCCCTCCACCCCTATATGAAAAAATATGTTGCACGTTCAAAGTTTTTTTTAGGTAATAACGATTTAAATTATAGAAATCGAGACCTAGAGTATTTTTTCATGGGATAAATGTCCTAGAATTATATGAAACATGCCAAAATGGCACCGCAGGCGAAAATTTTTTTCTAATTGTTTTACTCAATCAAACTGTGTCACTTAAAACAATCATTTTGCTTAATTTCTACCAACAGTCTTTTTTCTTTGGTTAATTTATCAATATTTCTACAACAAGCGATTGTTATCAAGGTAAAAATAGCGCCGCGGGCGAAATTTTTTTTCAAACATCTTATTGTTAGTCAATCAAACTATATTCCCATAAACTATAAATTTACTTATTTTCTTTGGTTTATTTTTTAATATTTTCACCAAATTTTTTCGTATATTCACAAAAGTAACTACAATTAAAAACTGGAAAAACGGGACAAATCAAACAATTTTGCGAAAATGACGGGACGAACGCAAGACACGACAAAAACGCGATATACTACTGTATAAATTAAGTAATGAGACTGGCAACGTCGCGTTGGATCTGGCAACGTTGGAGATGCTGGGCTTGAAGAGGTGGAAAGGGAACACGTGATCTATCTTCAGTGCGAGTTTGACCTCGCTCGAGTCATCTGTTTGTCCGTAGCGATTATTTTTGTGAAAAAGTTTTTTTCGTTGTGTTCTTTAGAACATGAGTGACATCAATTTCGACCAGCTGAAGGTCATTCCAGTATCGGAGTTCCAGCATTGCTATGAGGAATGGAAGAACCGTCTCCAGTGCTGTGTGGCTTCAGAAGGATGTTATTTTGAGGGTGACAATATAGAATTGTAATTTTATTTGAATAAAAAAATTAAAAAAAATCAGTCTCATTACTTAATTTACAGACCATGTATGATCAGCCTAGATATAGAGCTGTAACAAAATTTAAATTTTTTTTAATTAAATAATTCAATTATTTGAAGCTCGGCGAAGTATAGAAGTTGAGACATGATGATGCGGATTTGTTTATTGTTTAATGAATTTTTTATATATTTTTATTGAATAACAAAACAGTTTAATGCAATTTGTGGTCATGGGAAATGAGAAAACGTCGTTGGATATCGTGCCAGCTTGAAATGCATAATTGCATCTCCGTTGTCCCCAACAGAATGCTCGGACGATGGAAATTAGTGTGCAATTTTGGCGGAGCCCAACACTGTTTTGCACTGTCGTGCGATAATTATTTAGAAGCGACACTGTTGTCACGATAATTTGGCGTGTAGCTGCATAAATGCCAAAAGTGGTTTTGCGTGTGCGTTCCAGATAGGAAAAGAAATCTTTCCGGATTCGGGATTTACGCTCCTCTTCAGCGCCCGTAAAATCCGCACGAGGAAAAAAGTGAAGTGGACGGTTCGTCCTTTAATCAACGTTTCGTATCGTTGTTTAAGGCGGGTTTTTTATGAAGTAGAAAAACGGCGATACGGTCATTGGAACGTCGTAGAAAAATGCGATGTCCATTTTATTTCCTATAAATTTCGCATCCACGGACCGGCGATCTCCACTCCTTTTCTTCCCCTGAGCTTCTTTATTTGGCTCGTTTCTTGGCAAGAGAGTGGAATGAGATCCTGAATTTATATCGGGTGTAAAATATAACTGAAAGGCAGAAGTTTCTCGTCGGAAAATAAAGGGATCCTCTCTCTTTCTCTCTTTGTGTTGTTTACATAATAAAGGTACGAGGCAAAGACGTGTGCTTTTTGTTTCTACGCTTGTGCGTACAATGTATACAGCGTATTTGTTTTGTGCGATTTTTTTAAAATTAACATTTGAATATTTCATAAACAAACATCTACATGCGTCCAATATTTCGAGTCAGCTTATAAGATCTAACATATAAAAAACGAGCACAAAATACAGACCGCAAAAAAGGTAAGCGACTAGAGAAACTGATCAAGGAACTTTCCACAAAGACGGATAAAACTTGCGGCCTGAACTGTTCGACTAGAATGCCCACAGGATTTCACCTCAGCGTACGGGCCGCAACTTTGTGCCAAATTACTTTGTACCAAAAACGTAAAGCTCGAACCCGAAAAAATAGAATATATAGAAAAAATGTATCGTAGACAAAAAGCATTGCGAATTTCGAAGAGACACAGAAAGCAACTAAAGTCTTGTCAGCTTAATTTCGCCCGGAAAATGCATAAGGAAAAACCACGCTACGCTGTGTGCCCGCAGCCTCTCGACAGACTAATTACGTACCACCGTAGAGTAGGCGAGGTCTTAAGTCGCTATATTAAATAATTTATCTTCGTTTCCCCGTACTGTGTATTTTCAAGTCGGGGAACGTTTATTTAAATTATTCCGTTAAGCCAGCTGTGACTAAACAACGAAAATTGTCCGCGGCGAAGATCATTCCTCATTATACGGCGAACGCTCGACGACGACAGCCTTAATGAGAAATCTATTTATAATGACGAGAGATAGTTCTCGAGCCGAATTCTCGTTTCTATGAACAATTAAACACTCCATATCGGAACATCAATTTTCCGATAGATATATTAGATAAGGCGGCGCTAAACGACTTTCGAAACTTCACGAAATAAATCTAACGTGTGTGGTGTAGGTCGCACACACGTTCCGAAATGGCGTGCGTACGCGGTCAAATTCTTCGTGTGTGCAACAATCATAAATTTATATTGTATTATATCACGAGCTACCATTTGTTGCCGGGCTGTAAGCCCCGAGCCGAGTGGCTATTAACGACAAAGTATGGCTTTAACTTTGTTATAAGCGATAGCCATCTGCTGCAGAAATGTTGACGAAAACGTAACCATATGTTTCCCAGCTATATTGCTCCGCTCACCCCCATGATCCCACCGCATGGCATTTTCCACAATGGAAAATGAGGCCTAATGGGTTGAGGCAGTCGCGACGTGTGCGTAAAGTCTTTTTTCTGTTTTGTTCCGAGCTTCATAAATTACGGCGATTAACCGACGACGCACTTGGCACACTTTCGTCTCTTGTCTCTCGTGTTAACGACTGTGCCGGCAATAAACCGTTCCACGTTTCGTTTTGTTTAAATTGAAATTAAAACGAGGTTTTCTGGGGTAAAATCCGAGAACAAATGACAAAATAGGTGTCCGTAGACGCACTTGGTAACCGGCCAAGTGGCGTCGTTTCTCTTCTATCCGAATAACGGAATTGGTTATACATGGATGTGCGCTGCGAAATTTATTTCTTTAAAACTCTACATAACATTTATACAAACTGAAAATTTCAAGTATATTACTCCACAGTTCCCGGTGAAAGATGGTGTTCGTTCGAAAACACATTTCCACAGAGTTTGTACTTCGTTATAATCCGTAACGGAATTTATCGTTTCGTATTAAAACCTTCCAGCAGAAGCGAATCTAAGAAATTTATTACATCCATATGGATATATCATACTAATTTTTCACATGGAAATATTATATAATCTCATTGTATTCGACAAATTTTATTAAATTGAATTGAATCGTATTCTATTTTTATATGAAAATAAATTACATAACAATCTAAAGTAATCAGTTATATAAAACGAACAAAGATGATACAAACATACTCGTATGGACTTTCAAGTATGTACCGCCGGATCCGTACAGAAAATGTAAATAAGTCACTGCGTAGACGAGAAGCTTTCTATATTAGCGACGTTATTTTGTTTTTAGTACGGAGCTTGCGAAATTGTCGTTATAAATCACGATCCGTCCCCGGATATAAATCATAATTCAGCGCGAACATTTTTCAGAATAAACAAGGAATGGGGACCCCTACGGGGGAGTTGGGGTTCCACTCTCGCGGGTCTGTACCCAAGGCGAAAGTTCACCGCACAACATTATCAAGTTTGGCGGCAAAATCAATTCAAATCAACAGAAACGCCACGGGACCTCGGGCTGACGTCAAACTCGTACCGTTCGCATAATCCGCACTAAATAATTGAGTTTATTCTGCAACGAGTCTAACTTTAAGACGTTTCACGGTAATTGATTGATGAAATGCCCCTACACCACGTATATATCGCACGTCCGCGCCATTTATATTTATATTTTTGTATATGTGTACTTTTCTGAAGGGGAAATGGAAAAAAAATGTGATACAGTGATCGTGGGTAGAGAGCATACATCATCTTAAGCTGAGGAAATCCCGCGGGACTTCATCACGAGTCGGAAGAGACGTCAAAAAGTTTCATCCTTGCTTGTTGGCGATGGTGGCTTGGTCTTGTGGGACCGTTCCGAGGGGGAGGCTTTCTCTTATATTCATACAACGCATATTTCTTTATTAGAAGCCAGAAAAAATAGATCATTTTACGACTGCTAGGCGTATTTACGACTCCACTTATAAGGGCCACTTCATCACATACCGGTTGCTCGAGAAGTGCGATTTTATATAATTTATGTCCGCGTGTTTGGTACCTGTACGAAACGTTCTAAATCAAATCTAATTACAAAATACAAAAAATTTGACAAATTTATATATACCGTCAGATCGTTTAAAATACTTTAAAAGGTTACGAGTTGTAGATATATAAAACAAATTAAAACTTGAATCTATTAAATCATAATGAACGGGTGGTTCGGTAAATTTGGCCAATCACGCGATTTTATGTAAATCAATTTATGTTTACATTGTAATTTTCCTGAAATTCGGATTTGATACACATTTATATTTATGTTTCGTTAACCCTCCATAAAAAGTTCCAGAAACGGAAAAATAAATGTACATGCAACGTATAATTGCTAGTTTCGTACGAAAATCGGTGACGTTCGCCATTGGTAATCTACGTAAAGTATTTTAATGGTTTGTACAAGAAAAAAAAAACGGCGAAATGTTTCAAGTACTTTTTAAACATAAATACTCGAAGGCGAGCTGTCGACTCTGCATAAGTTTACACACCATTATTTCACAAACGAGATCGTAGAAAAAAAAACGAACAAATTTGCCAAGACGGCAAATTTTCGTCGGCTTTTGTCGCTATCAAAGGCGAAAATTGGTCCTCTCATTATTTTTCCGTTTTCCTCACGTCTATTCGCATATATATGTGTATAAATATAAATTTATATTTATGTTTGTGCGTAAAGTACTTGCGCTTTGAGAGTAGAAATGGAATAATGAGGAAAAACGAGCGCGACAAATAAAAACATAAAGGACCCGACGAAAAAATTTTCCTCGTGAAATCACCGAACGCTTAATGACGAAGACGCACTCAGACGCTTCGTTATTGCTCACGCTCGGCAAAACAAATTTCTAACTTCAATTATTATAATGAAAACGATATGAAAAAATCGAATAGGCATGTTTTCTGGCTGAAAATCGGGCCCCCGCACTTATTTTTGCGAACGCACGCCCGCGAACCGGGAAGCCTTCGAAGGACTTTTTAGATGTGCTTCACGGAGTTGATAAGCATTTATCTTACTTTTCCGTTCCGCTTTCGAAAACTTTTCATATACATTTCCCCGACGAGTTCACATGTTTACCCGCCGTGCCGGAGCTGGGTAAAAAATGAATACGAAACAAGAGCAGAATGAGAAATGATAGAATTAGACGGAAAGCTATCTTCTTTATCATTCATGCCGTGCGTCCGTGTACCAGCTTTATAGATCTGTTTTCTAAGCGGAACCGCCAAATGAATACAAAATTTCCAAATTGCTATTGCGTTTTCGAATAAAACGAAACCAGAAAAAATACCCTTCTCGCTCTTTAAGGCTGTGCAAGGGTATCGTTCGTACACGAGCGAATCTGTATATTGCAAAACGAGTCGCAATGCGGAGCGCGCGCTAGTTTGCGAAAATTGAAATACTCATAAGAATGGAAACGGAAATATTGTATATACACGTACGTGAGCACTGCACCCCTTTTGCTGAAGTTTCAGTTCTTTGAAACGTGCAAGAAATAATTTATTACGTGACTACCGCGCTTTTGTACGATACTTACGGTGAGGAATATATCTCTAGATGCCGCTGTAAACGAAATATTATATTGTCTTCTGACGCGCCAATATAAATCAAATACGTATATGGAAAATTGCACGCAAAAACCCCACAGAGTACGACACAAACAACATACTCAATAATAACTAAAAAATACACGAAAACAGTAAACAATAATACAATTTCGAAAACGAACCGACTGTCCCGTCGCCGCGTGCAATTTCGCGAATTGTCGTCCCGTTGCGTCCCGCCAACGGGAACTCGGAAACTCCCCGCGGACCCAAAATGAAAACGTCAAATTTACTTGTTGAACTCATAATCTCGTTCGAGTTTAAACACACAAGGGGTGGTCGGGAGCTAGGGGGTGGTCGGTCCGTTGCCAAACGTTGAGTTTTTCGGTGCGCGGATTTATGGTGGCGTGGACGCGTCGACTGCGACACTTCTTTCGTACACACAAGAAGAGCCTCATGAATAATTCACGGGGGCCAATTTCGCCGTAATTTATCTGACGTGTATACCGTTCGCTTATGGTGGAAATTTTCGCGTCCGAACTCCGGAATATGTGCGAATTTATCAACGATTCGCTCTGCTATTATGATCGAGTGAAGTGAGGTTTCTTCGTGTATTTAAAAAGTAATAAATAATAAAAAGTAATGTAAGCAAGAATGAAATCGATGAAATTTACGTTAATTAGAGATCTTTTTAAAATTAAATCATAGAAAACAGTTAAATTAGAATTATAAACGCAAAAGTAAACAATTTTAACATTATCACTAGACTCTGCTTGAGCACTACTCGATTGAACCAACAATGAGCGGACGAACTAGTCTGAACTTCGCCAGAAAATACACAACTCAGTGGATTAACAGCCTCTGCATTTCTGACTTATTCAACCGACGCAACACACACATAACGTTTCGTGCACACTTTCAGCGGTCTCAGTTCTAAAGGTCGTCGATTTTTCACGCTCTGGCGCTGAACAAACGCCCGGCTGCCGTACACCTAGAGAGACGCGGTGAAAGTTTCATAAAACTAATTTAGCTCCATGTTTAAGTTATGTTCGTTCCCGTCGACTCCTTCGCCAGCATGTATGTTTATATGTAGGTGATTTTCCGTTAGCTTTAGCCGGCGAGACTTGGCGTCTCCAAGCGTAATGAAATAACGGCGTCTCGCCGCCCCCATATAAGACGCTACTAACTAATTCCCGGCGAAAAGTTGTTTTCTACGCGAACGCGAAACGTTACTATGAATCAGCAGCTAATTTATCGAATTATGCTGCCAATTATAGGTCTCGTGTTGGAGTTGGCGCGTGTGTGCGTCACTTGTTACGCACCGTACGATTATGATTCCCTCAGGTGATTTCGATTGCGTATTGTGTTTCGTTTGCGATAAATCAAGTATTCAAATTAACCCATTCAAATGATATATGGTTTATGATAAATACCTTTAGGTGGATTGACTCCGACGGCACTCCTGTACAGGCTTTCTTCGTCCCTCCAGTCTCTGTTGCGTGCCAATGTACGGACGCTCAGTGCTAATAACAAAGCACCTAAAGCTGCAGTACGTGCTCTGCTGCTTAACTTTGCACCAAACCTAGCACCTCCCAACCCCACTAAAAGGCTGAACCCAACACTTGGCAGGTATAAAACCCGCTCGGCGACCACAAAACCAACGTAAAAAAACAAATTCGTTGCCGGCAAGAAGGGCAGAGTCAAAAATGATGCTGCTAATAACACGGCAGAATGTGAACTCTTGCGAACGTGTTGTCTCGGTTTTTCTTGAGGTACATGAGGCCTCACACTAGCTACATAACAAGTACAAGTAGAGTGCTGAGTCATTGAATTGTTGTTGTTTACAGCTCTACATGAACTAGAATGGTGGTCAGTTAAAGCGTGCCTGCATACAGGACAAGGACAAATGGCTTTTCCATTCAGGCCATTGCCGCTGACCATAACTTTGCCGCTTTTAACTATGCTCGTGTATCCGCACAATCCATTGAGCTGATACACTAAACCGTTTCTGTTCACTTTGACGCATCTGGTGCCGTTCTTTTGGTACGTGTAGTTGTGCACCTTCGCGTCTTTTCGACTTTGGCTCGAGCTTTTGCTTTCGCCGTGCCTGTGCACCACTAAAGCGCTCCTCCAAAGTAACTTGAACATGCCGTAGTAGAATGCTATCGAGAGCAAGTTTCTGGTGTCGAGAAGTGTTGTTATCCTGGGTACGGCGTCCATAGACCAGTCGAAGCTGAGGGTAGATGGACACACCAGCAGCAAAAAGTTGAAAACTGGCAGATAGCAGAACGTCAAGAAACGTGTTACTATCGATGGCTCCCTTGCGGTAGGATTGTCTGCCCTCGCGAACTTCGGTGTTGCACTCAGAGGGATACGAGCTGCCAAAAGAGCCACCAATGCGGCCAAAAGCATGCCCAAACTCACGATCCGTCTCTGTAATAAAAAAATAAAAAAGTTAATATTATTGGGATTTGATTGTATCATAAAAAAATTCAAATTATTTTTTTTTAATAGAATTTTTTTATTTTTTTTTATTCGAAAAGAATATCTAGTTCGTTGATAAAAGTGAGTGAGTTTAAAAAAAAAATTTAAAACTTAAAAGAATTTTATCCCTTTCTCAGAAGGGCCAATTAAGCTTCGCTTATGTACATATTATAAATGAATATCTATAACGCCTAAATTACATAAAAATTTCAATGAATCTCAATTTTAATTTCATATTTCCCTTAAATTTTCACACGTATCAAAAGCAAATAACGATAAATCCTTAAAAAAAACTAACAAATCGAACACCCAAATCCAAAAACCATCAATTTAACATAATCCAAAAAAAATGATAGATAGAATTCCACTGCAAAAATGCTAATAGACTTTCTGATCGAGTTGCGAAACGATGACGGAACCTCACAATCCAGCTTTGAACGAGAGAGATCGAGCACATCCCTAACCCGCGCTCCTCCGAGCCATTCATAAATAATTCAAACGGGGTACGTCTCGATTTCTTCATCGGAAGGGAAATCCTCTTCTATAGCATAATAAAATCATGCTCGCATTATACACTATACCTAGTATATCCCCCACTACGTATCCACTTACATATTATCGCGTATTAACGGCCGATCGCTAATTAAAAAGCTCCGCGCGGCGAACACACGTAAGGGATGGTTTCATCCCGGTATTTGACCGGTCCCGACCTTTAGGAGGCTTTATTTATTCATAAAACGGTGCTCGGATACGCAAACAATTTCGAATAACTACGTGTGTGTGCTTTTACGTCACGGTAACTATGTCCGGTGCGTTTATCATATGAATAAGTAAATGAGTATTGTCCGTTTGTACCAAACCATCTCGCACATTTAGTATTCTTCCGCGTCGTGAACATACCGTTCTCACGAATGGGGGATAATTTTGGAAAGATTTCGGTAATTTTGGTGTTGTTTGTTGTTGTTTTGTACGGTTGAACGACGATGTTTTGAATTATGTGTAATTTGAACTGTGTCTAAGTGAGTTGACAGAAAATTTGTCTGTTTGTGAATATTGTATGTTAAACGAAATCTATGTTTGTTTGCGTATATGATAAACTGTTGGTTTTAATATAAAATGAAGATGGATTCTTTGTTAAAGAAATTTCAATAGCCCATAAAAATCAATGCTATTAGGTAAATATAATAGATACGTTTCATCGTATTTTATCAATGGTTAGATTTTTTTCATCTTTTACCGAACTAATGTATAACATTTGTATGTATATGAAAGACACTTCCTTTTTAGTATCTATTAAGTTTTAGCCTAGCTAGTGCACAATAAATAGTCCGATTAAATTTTTAAGTGTCTAATAATACAGTGCATTTTAAACATTTTTCATTGTACGAATTTTGTGAAAATAATAACGCAACCGTAGCAACCAAAATAATTGTGATGTCTACAATAGAGATGTAATTCAAGTTAGAATAACTAGTTGAGGTTTCCAAAACTCAGATCTAGGGATTTTCGATTGACTGATAAACCGTCAATCGGGTGGCTTTTGAAGACTGATGATAATATGTTACTGACCGTAATAAATACTGATCCACGTCAAAATATCAGTAAGATAAGATTCAATCGATAAAAAGTGCGGTATCTGCATCACATTGGATTGAAAAATACGATGAAACTCTTGCACTGACCCAATATTCTCACGAACAGAATTTTTCATAAGAAGATGCTATACATTTAAAAAAAAATCAAATACAATTTACACATCTTATATATATAAAAATGGATGGTTGTGTATTTGTGTATTTGTTTGTTGTCGTTTCACTCCAACACCGTTCGACCGATCGCCATAAAAATTGACATGTATATGTATTTTTTAATCGAAAATGTTTTGGTATCATCAAAATAGGGTGACAATATTTTCCAGAACCCAAAACGGGACAGGACGAAAAAAAAAGTTCCCCGCCTATATAAAAAAAAATGTTTTTGTCGAGAAGGTTTTGTTTCATTTAAACAGGGTGACCATATTTCTCAAAAACCAAAACGGAACGGTTCGCAAAAATTAAATTAAAAAAATAATTTAATTAAAAACGCCGGGTACTACCGCTAGTTTACAACAAAAAATAAAAACTCGCACACCAACCGCCATTAACATTCGCGATCCATAAATCCCCGACCTCGTCGAATGCAAAACGCATCGCTAATTGCTCGAAACGCCCTTAATTACACCCACCCCCGACACTAGCTACAGCTCTTCTTCGGTATGTACATACACGTTGATTGCCATTCGCATCACACGTCCCTCTTATTGCCCTGAATACGTCATCAGAGCGAGCGCGATTCCGCCCCCTTTGTGCCGGCAAAAATTGCACATGGGGTTTCAGCCCCGGCGGATACGGGGTCGGCGTGCATGAAATACAAATATAATGATCCGTCCTGGGACGCATGCAGATATCGAGGGTCTTCCTAGTCGAAGGGTGGCCGGTCGTCCTTATAAAATAGGCTTCGAACGGCGGTCCTAGAGGACGGTGAGTGTCGTTGGTTTGTAGTGCATTTGACGTTTGCGCTCTTGAGGTGTTTGCGACTGGATATTTTTATTTGAGGTTGTATCGGAAAATTTTGAGATTTCGTAAAGGATTCAAATCTTTTTAAAGTGGTAAATATTATATTTGATTCAAAAAAATGTATAATTCTAGTGTTAGTACCCGGCATTGCTCGGAATACGAAAACCTTTTCGGCAAAAAATATTTTTTGGCGGACCGTCTCGTTTTGGATTCCGGGAAATATGGTCACCCTATTTTAATGATATTTAAAACCTTTTCGACAAAAAAATACATACACATGCCAATTTTCAAGACGATCGGTCAAACTGTATTGGAGAAATGCGGCAACAAACAAACAAACATCCATTTTTATAAGTTGTTTACTTGATGACATGTTATTGAATTTTTCAACATATTTTTGTTTCATTTATTATCGTAATAATAAATGAAACGTTTTTCGCGTTTGTACGCAAAAGGGAATCGATCCGTGAAAGTTTTTCATTAAAATAAAATTCGGCAGGCGATAACATATATTGTTAAAAGAAAACTTTCAACAAACACGATATATTTTTAGGCGCGCGTCCATTCGTCGGCGGACAACATTTCATTACGTCAAAGATTATTATCATCGCGTAATGGAAACGCTAGCTTTCATACAAATTATTTTCAATATTTCAACTTCAATTATGCAGACCTTGAAGCGAGAAAGTCAGCCTGTAAAAGCTATTTGTTCGTAACGAAAATAAACGTTATATTATGTTCATAATAGGCGCTCCGTTTCGCGCTCGATCGTCGTAGAACGATTTGATGAAAATTCACAGAACATCCTTTCGTTTACTTATCATACATTTATAAATAATATTCTATATTAAAATTACATTTTTTTATTAAAAAATATTATTTAAAATGAAAAAAAATCAAATCATTCTTTCAATAGGTATTGAAAAAAATATTACAATATGGTTTGATTGAATAACCAAACTTTCATTATTAAAAATCTACGTTTTTAAAACTTTTATCAACGTCAATTGTTAAAAAATTCTTATTTTATTCAATAAAATCAAGACTCTTTTATATTTTATATATATAAAGTAGCTTTCAGGGTGTGAAAATCAATCAAGTGCGCATCCGGTCCGGGTCTAGGTAGTCACAGGAAACACGCCTAAACGTCCCCGCGAATATTTGCAGAATACAAAGTGATCGGCCCTTTTTTCCTCACAGATCGAAAACAACAAAAGCTCTCTCCAAAAGCACGAAAGCTCGCTCGCCACTCTCGAATCACGTACGCACTAATCGCTCTCGCATACAACAGCGCCCGTACAGCGTACTTTTTATTTGTTTATTTATTATATGCTCGGATTTCATATTGGAACACGTTGTATAAGCTCCGTGCGGTAGATCAATGGCACGCTTACTAAATTAATCGAGTGCGTTTAATATTATATAATATTATCGTAAATAATTATATAGGAAGTTTTGTATTTTTTTTGCCGCTACAGCTAAAATATCATATCCTGGAGGGGCGGTTCGAAGCTTCCTATCCTTCAAAATCCCCATCCTTTATGAGAGCCCCTGGCGTGATGGCCT
>JAOXNN020000086.1:4909243-4939311 GCA_028571205.2 Hydropsyche betteni | reverse complement strand
ACGTGCTAATGACCACGTGTACTAGTCGCGAGGCAACGCCGAGACGCACACGAGACGAAGGTTCGCACGCAACTCATGTGTATAATATTACAACGAAATGTATTGTACATGTATTTTTTCGTGATGAATATTTCAATAATTTTACGCTACGCTTGTAAAGCTTTTAATATTCATAATGCGATGTTTGAAAATCGATACGGAAAATTTCGTTATACTTTAGACTTTCTTTAAAGGAGAGGTGGAAAACTTTTGTGTTGTTGAGCCATATATAGAATATACTTAAGTCTCTGGGAGTGGATCAAAATTGAGAGGGATTTTTCCCCCGAGTTTTTACAAACGTGCTGTTAGCGCGTCTGTGTATTCAAATATTTCCCAATATAATTTTTTTATTCAATCCTATTATTTAGTATGTTCTTTCATAATATGTTTTCTTAAAAATCATTCAAAACGTTTCTGAAAACCATTTTTTTTTTAATTATTTTCCATTATATCGTTTAAGTTCCATTTATTTTCATTTTTCAAAAAATAACAAAATAATAGTGCGATATCGATGCGTTTTTAAAATCAAAACCAACCGAATATTACACGTTTTTCTTTCACGATAATAATAAATATTGATTTTTTCTGTTTACACGGAATATATTATCTGCAAACAAGAAATCGTGCCCGACGCCCGAGGGACACGATAAATTCGGCAATCTGTAACAGACAAAACCGATAGATCAAATAGAGAAAATAGTTTACTTTTCATATTAACCGAGACCCGAACGACGCCGAGGGAAAATCAAAGAGCAAAAGGTGTTCACATCGATTTCTTTTCACCATTAACGCATAAAGAACGAGATTGCTTTTGTATCACAAGGGTAATACAATGTAATATTCCCGGAAAAATGTGATACAGTTTTTTTTCCCACTGAATATATTTAGACGTTTCAGGACCGTAAAATTGTTGAGATATCTCTTCGGTAATATTGTGAAAAGTATTACAAGATCGCAAACGAGATATTTAATCGCGAATTAATTTTCAGTAATTTAATACCTCTCAAAGATCCTCTTGATCTCGTTGAAGTGGGATCATATAACCCGATCTCAAGAAGTTCGCTCTTTCGCGAAATCGCCGAAATTGAAACAACTTCATTATTTTCGATGGCAAAACTCTTAAGAAAAAAAAAGAAAACATAAACGTTTTAAACATTTTGCGAAAATTCTTCTCAAGACATAAGGTCTAAATAAGCTTTGTATAGAATTTAATACGAATACCCTACAGCTCTCATAAAACAGTTCAAGTTGAAAATATAAACATGGCTATTATTTATGGAATTTAATACAAGTCATACATTGAAAACCTATATTTTCTTATACTCGACTGATAAACAAAAATTCTATTATATTATAAGTCAGAAATAAAAAATTAAACGTTAATATTAGGTCAACACGATAACGCACCAATATAAAACATTACTTAACCCAATACATTATTAAGCAAAACATTTCAGATACATTCGATAATATTGACCTTTTTTCCATACGAAACAATAAATTGTATCCACCACACCGTCAAGTCGACCCAGTAACACCGACAAAGCCTTCGAAACACCATAACTTCACCATTCGATCCTCAAACGCGGCCCTAGCACGCACATGCCCTTCGATTACAGTCCAATTTGGATAAACAAACGAGGAATTAATCGATCGCCGAGGCGTAAACGTGATTAATCATCGAAGAGGAAATCGCGTCAATTAAACCGCATAGGAAGGTCGAATATCCAATCGCGCTCGCGTGCAAGCCTCGACTATTTATAAATAGCCGGTGATATTTGGGTTATGATACTTGCTCGAGGGCGATGAAAAGCCACAACAAAACGGGGGTGTGTTGTCGGGGGTTGTGTGTGTGTATGTGGGAAAAAATAAACAAAGGCGTCGCGGATGTCAAAAGCCGCCACTTCGCGTACATGTGTAAATATTTTCGGGTTTCGTCGATTTCAATATCGCGTGTTAACAGAGCGGGGCGCTAAAAATAAGAAATGCGATCGACTTAATTCGTTTTCGATCGATTTTCTATTTTCATGCATTATAAATTATCAATTTCGATACGATTTTTCTTATATAGTTTTTACTTTGTGATGGATCGATATTTGATTATTGAAATATTCAACACCCAAATAGAATTGAATTCTCTACGATTTATATTTCAACTATGCCAAGTTTGTCCTTAATGTAATATCCCCAACTCATCGTATATTACCATTTACATTTTGACCACAAATTCACTACATATACGGAGTATATACGTCCCACGATACATACGAAATTTCGAATTAATTGCGAGTCTAGCTCCACAAGCATGCCTTTGTGCCGAAGGCGAAAAATTTAATTATTTTCCATCACGAAACCTCTTCGTGTCAAGATTGGCGATGTCGAATTAATTACATCCCCACTACACTTTTTACATCGTTCTATGTTAATTATTTCCTCTTCGGCCGTTCCTAGCATTTTTCACCTTAATTATTGAAATAAACACGTTGAAATTTTCGATTATGAGCCCAATCAACTGCCTGTCTCGTATATGTACTTTCGATCACTCGATGAGAACGTAATTAACGGAATAAATTAATTTTCGCATATATGAACGCATACCTTCACATACCGTTCGAAATAGGGATTTCAGATTTACCGAAAATTTCATTAACAGGTAATCCGATATTTTTTTTACTAATTACCAGTTTACCGGTAATGTCGTCTCTAGTTCAAACCAAAGAATCATCAACTCATATCAAAATCATCGACAGTCAATTCGAGCGATTATGTTAGAGACGTCAAACGCGCTCCCACAAATTACGCACGCCCTCTTCGGCACGTGTACCCGTCAGGGTCCACGTGGATCGACACGGTCATTACAGCACGTGCACGTATGTTTAAATTGCCGCACATTGTATTGACTTAACTAAATCAGGTCTCCGATTTCAGCAATTTCACGGTGCATGCTTGCGCACTGACAGGCCGAGCGCACACGGATGCATTAACTGCAGCTGTCACGGTGCATTTCTCGACAAAATCGAGAATGCTCGTCTGTTTCTGTGACCGTGTGTGTATGTGTATGTATGTGTATATGTATATGTGTGTATGTGTATATGCTTATGTGTGTATGTGTTGTTGAAAAGTGTGCGCAGGTTGTGGACGTTGTAGTTTTCAGCGTTGTTGAATGTTCCGTGTGTTTTTTTTATTATTTAATTTTCATAGTTGAATGGAGATGTTACGTGTATTATTTATATATTTATAGAAATATCCTGTATATTTAAAAAAAGGCGATTCGAAATTTTATCATCAAATTTCAATTTTCGATAAATTGGTTTTGTTGATGCTAAAAATATACAAAATTAATTAATTTTCATGATATTATATTTTATTACGTTTTTGTGTATATTTTCTCATATTAGAATTTTGAAAAAAATATGAAATTTGATTTGACCGAAATATAACACCAAGTGAAATTATAATGAAAAAATACATTTAGACTTTATTAATAAATTATTTTAATATATTTTCTTATAATGAAATTGAATAATTTCGAACATAAAAAAATTATAAAAATACCTTTATACAATTAATCAAATTTACATAATTAAATATAAAATAAAATCATTAAAACCCTCCAAAGCAAATTCAACGACCTCAAAATACACCCAGAGCGGTTCGAATAAAAGCAGTTTTTTCTATATACCCCGAAATGAACTCATTATTGACGAAGCGAAAATAAGGATATATTTCGATTCGACTTTGGGTATTTCTAAAAAAAAAAAGAGAACCGAAAGAAAGAAAAGTCGAGATCAATCAAGGGAACCATTCAGCGCCAGCGGTGTCTTTATTTCAAAGGGAAGAGAGATAAGAAGGGCAACGGAACACTTGGCGGCGTCGCCTTTTTCGCCGCAAAGCCGCGAAAAAAGGTATGATTACTTCTCTGAATGGATCAATCGATATGGAAATATTGCGGGATTGGTAGCTGCCGTTTCCTCCTGCTCGCATCCAACTTCCAATTTCCAATTTTCGCCGGCGGCAATGCGTAATTCAATACCGCGGACCGGAATCACGATGGGGAAAATTCGCGCTTCGGGATCAACGCCGCCATAAAATATTACTTTATTAGCGAAAATTCCGTAGAAGTCCCCCGTTGAGTCGTATTTTATCGTGATGTGACCCGTCCATAACGAATTTCATCGGTCATTATGCTCGGATATATATTTTTTTATGTCTTTATTCTATGAAAACATTACTCACGTTAAATAAACGAATTCTTATTTCTATTTCGATCGCCGCTCTTCCCGAATATCCAGCGTGCTCCACGTAATATTTCCCGTTCCAACATTCCATTATTTATTGAGAGCATTTTTTCTTGTAGATGCTATAAAAATAACTGTTATTTCATCGCATACCAAACGAATATTGAATAGAATGACCGTCGAGCATGAAGAGGGACGAGTGCTGATGTGGTGAAACATAATTAAAATTCATGTATTCCTCGCAAATAGAGCGATACATGTTAACGTTTCGGAAAAAACAGGAAGTTCCAAAAGAAAATACACATCCATTGACCCATTTCCTTAACATTTTCTTTCTGTTTACTGTCGAAGAAAAAAAGAGGACGAAATAAGGTACAATGGACCAGAAATGCGTCCGGATAAATCATCGACTATTATAAAGAACTTACAAGAACGTCCAAAGTTATTTGATTTCTAAGTGGATAATCTCATTACTTGCTATTTATTATTACAATGGCAATAATAATACGTTATGTTTATTTTCGACGCGAGAGAACACAAAACACATTCTTTTTTCGTTTCGTATAGGAAACGAGTGCGCCGAACGAACCGAACAGGAAATTATTCTTTTTTTAGCTCGCATATAAATCTTGTGCTTTTATTTCATTTTTTAGAATTGAGCTGTTCTTATGCAAATACGCGGATGTGCACACGTGCATATCGCATTCACCTATTATACGAAGCTCGCATATAAATCATGTACCCAAATCAGTGTTTGGGACCGTTCGGGAGGCTTTCACACCCTTTGTGCTACCTTTCCATAAACACATATATGTATATGTATAAATAAAACAAAGACATAAAATATATAATTAGTCCTGAGAAATGAAAGATAATTTTTCAATAACCAAATAAATATATGAATACTCCCAAAAAAAAACTCTGGATAAATATGAAACATAACTTATCGTTTAACATGTTCGAATATTAATAATTGCGTATTTCAAATATAAAGTACGTTATTATTCAAAAGTACCGACTGTATCAAATTATGTGGTTTTTTTAGGGAAATTAATTTTATGTTCTCAAGATAAATTATCATCGTATAAAAAAAAACAATTCCATGATCGATTGAAAGCACAAATTTTGATATAAATAAAAATTTATTTTATATTTCCCAAAACCTCATTAAATTTATTTTTTGTACAAACATAAATAATAAACATTTATACTTCGAGCAAATAATAATATTCAAAAATCCATACATTTCACTTGAATACTAATTCCCCAGTCAATCATATTCCATTTCTGATACATGGAAATAATAAAACATATCATATCAAAAACTAGCAAAAAAAAAAAAAAAAACAAAATCCCCCAACTAGTTTTAAAAAATACACATTTTCATTTTCCATCGAATAGAACCACCATTGGGAGGCGAGCGTCGATCAATAGCCTATTGTTTGATTCATTTCGCGACACACGTTCGCCGTAATTTCACGTAAAAGGACGAGTGTGTCACGTTGTGTTTTCCAACCCTTTCCTCGGACCCCATACACAGTGTATGGCGACGATAATTTTCCCATTAGGTTCGTTAGCGAGTTCCCAGAACAATTTGTACGGGTGACCGCGCGTGTTGAAAAAATAGTGTTCCCGCTAACCCGCAATATCACGCGAACGTGACGTTCTCCAGATAATAAAAAATTGCTACGGTGGGCGGAATCGACGATTCATTTGTGAATTGCATTTGTTCCTTTTTTTGTTAAAATTCATCGTCATCAATATCGATCTGTTGGTTATCCACTGCAAGACAAGGTTTCCCCATCAAATTTTGGGTGTATAGGTTATATATAATATCTTATCCGACATTCAATCTCGTACCGATGAGGAGCATGTAACATAACAACCCTTAATTATTTTTCAAAATTTGATACCAATATCTTCACTAATTTCTATTATATCAATATTCTTAGATATAAGAATGTTTCGAAGAAAAAAATTAACATTTTAGATAAATTTTAAACGAAAATATTTTCCAGTTTGAATTGTGAACTATTAATTTCTTATTGTCTATTGATTTATATTTTAAAAACGAATTCAACATTGTATAATTTTACTTTGAAACGTGTTGATAAAATAATCATAATGAAAATAAAAATATATATCAGTTATATTAAATGTATATTCTAGATCAAAGCTTTAAATGTTATTTAGTTATTTTACAATTGAACAATGATTACACAATGAGATTTTCATTTTCTTCAATATGAAAAATTCATTTGAATTCAAAAATTTAGTCATACTACTATTCAAAATACAGTAAACCTCCCTATAACGTCCCTCCCTATAACGTCCCTCCCTATAACTACCTTCCTTATAACATTTGCGGAGTCACCTCTAAAACATCATTTTTTCAAATACATTTGAATTCAATTTTTTTAAATTTGTTTCAAATGTATTTGAAGCCAGCAATTTCAAAAAAGAAGAAAAATGAAAATATTTCAATTTTTTTATTGATTTCCCTAAATTCTCTCATATAACGTCGAACCAATCTCGACGTTATAGAGGGTTTACTCAATATACATATTTTTTTGAAATACGTCCAAACAATAAACATCATTCGACATCGCAAAGACTTGAACGCACTCGAATCGCAACCTACAATCCGAAAACTCCCACCCCAACAAAACCGCAATAATCATCAACACTCAATTCGAAACACATCAACCAATTCCGTCGGAATACACCCCTAAACCGAAACTTCGTTCAGCCCAGGTTAGTGGCACTTCGTCACGCGATAACACATCTCCTCATTAACCGAAGTCGCGCCCCCCGCTCGAGACATTAATTATGATCACCGCTTATACGCAATTACATTCAGCCCTCATCGGATCCGAAGTATATATGAGCCGTTGAGAAGTATGTTCCGATTTTACTGCTTTAATCTGCATTCCGAACACAAATAGATCCTTCGAATGTTTGCTTTTGTAGTCGCGGCGAGGACTATGAATCGATCGGTTTCGGCGAATTTCGTGTATTTCGATGTTTTAGAGCAGTGTTCGGCAACCTCTTGGGAGACTGGGTAAAAATTTGATTTGATAAGTGGATAAACGTTTAAAATTTATTTATTTATTTACTATTTCAGTGCTTCGCAACCTTTTCTCACTCACGGCACACCAAAAGCTAAATTATGTAGGTAATAGCAAGTTTTCGTAACCACCCCCCACGCCCTGACATGCAATCTCTAAAAACTTTTAGCAATGCACAAAATAGGATTGCCAACTTTTTTAAACGAAATATAGCACTTTTCAAATTAATCCATAAAACATATAGAACAAAGCAAAACATAAATACTCAGAAAAAAATCATGGAGGGGGGGAGGGGTAGAGACTGAATTTTCCTGTATTGTTTTTTTCCATATTTTCATATTTTCTTGGTGGATGATTTGAAATGTCGAAGTGGGTAACAGAATTACCCGCGGGTAGTGGTTTGCCGACCACTGTTTTAGAGATACGTTTTCATTCAAGTTATTTTATGATTGTGTATCGTTTATGTGAAATGGCAATATTAAAGGAAGAAAATTTTAATGAAACCTTCTTACGCCCGCACGAGAAGAACGTCGTATATTTTTAACTGCACAGTAAAATCTTGATATGATAGACAAAAAACCCGATCAAGTATAAAAATTGTTCTTAATAATGTTATAAATATGTAATCCAAGGTGACGCTTGTAAAAAATTTGTATTTATATACGTACGAATAAGGTATATTTTCGGTAAAAAATGTATGTTTATTAATTTTTATAAAATTTAATTGAAGATTTTTTCTCCGAAATTAATGTTTTCACGATTACCTGTTCTTAATTTTGAATTACATAATATTTATTTTAGATCCATTTATAGAAACTTTATTGGCCTTGTATTATACTGTTTATTTTTTTAATAAAAAAAATAATTCAGAAAATCTACCTTTTTACACAAAGGACCTTATGCCTTGACAGACATTCCCATACCTTCATTATATCGGAGTCCATTATTAGTCCGTTATATCGGATTTTACTGTTCAACCCGATTTTCATTCAATAGGAAATCATATTTAATCATAATATTGGAGTTAATTGCGATCGAATCGAAACAGTATTACACAATAAAACTCAATCAATTAAATTGAAATTACATAATAATCATTAAAGCGAATATAAATCAGAGAATTTCAATAAAACAACATTATTAAAATCGGATTTAACAAGTTCGTCGCGACGAAAAATCAATCGGTTCCAATCTAGCGTATAAAATTCGACAAGGCTGTACATTCAACACGCTAATTTATTAAG
Source organism: Hydropsyche betteni (assembly GCA_028571205.2). NCBI lineage: Eukaryota > Metazoa > Arthropoda > Insecta > Trichoptera > Hydropsychidae > Hydropsyche > Hydropsyche betteni. The sequence continues at coordinate 4,930,722 of JAOXNN020000086.1, read as the reverse complement.
TACTTTCGTTACGGGCACGTATCGTAAACAATTTCGGATTAAAACCCTCCCTCTTCGCCCACTTCCAAAACATACTACAAGTATGTACTTGTTTATCGGAGAGCGCGCTCAAGTCCCACCCACCACCCACACCCCATCACTTTTCCGATATTCTAATTAAATTCCTCTCCGAAAATACGTTCGCTGCACACGCACATACTAATCCACCGCCATTATACGTATGATAGACGCTTTAAACTTGACACAGAGTCCCGTTTGAATAGCAACGAGATACGCCTTGCTACTAATTTTGCCAATGGAGTGAAAATCGTGCCCCGGATACCGACGACTTAATAATTTTCCAGTGGAAAACAAAACCTGGAAGCCTTTGCGCGACGACGTCGTCGTTATGGGAATATGGAACGTTGTGTGTGTACGTATTATATTATGTATGTGGAATCGAGAGGGAATCGGGGAAGAAAACGTTTGAGGAGCACTCCATTAGCATACGGCGTAATTGATACATAATTCATTTTTGCGAAATCCGATTTCAGATTATTATATTTCATCTTCGGTGCACGATTGTGTGTCGCTTCAATGGCGACGCAATATATACAGAATTTTATTAAAAAATAATTCCTACATGGATGATTTTATATTATAATGAATAATATAAAGGTTGTTTGCATGGAAATATATTGCTGCATGATGCTAATGGAAATTGTGTTTTTTTCTTGATGAGAAATCTTCATAGTCATTTTGCGGAACAGTTGTTTGAATTAAAAGACCCTATATTGAATAATTCCCATGGGATGGAATTTACGGGGGTAACTTCTCGTCGTTTGTCTCAGGAAGAGGGATTATTAAGGGGAAAAGGATTCAAAACTGAGTATTATGAAAAACCTGTTGCCTGTGCAATTAATCTCGTCATAGTATACATTTTTTGAATAGCTTTGCAAAATTTAATGAATACCATTTAAAATTTAAAATTGTGCTACTGTGACAACTTAATTCCCCAAATAGTCACATCGTATGCAATTATATGAATATTTTTTTTATATTTATTTCAACTGACTAGTATATAAGCCCGATGTTAGTAACATCGGATGTGGATTTGTTATGAAACGGAAAACGATAAAATGTGAAAACACGATTGTGTGAACCCGGAATATTTGAATATTAAATATTTAATTAATAAAATCAAAATAGTTAATTTGTTATTTGTTTGTGACATATAGGCTACCCGATGCCCGTACTCGATTTGAATATATTTAATATTTAATAAATAAAACCAATTCATTTTTTATTGACACAGACATCTGTCATCGGTGATTATATACATGTATGTATATAGGGGATTCAAATATTTTTTCCACTGCGTAATAATCGACGTACTGCATAAGTCAATAGAGACACTATGTGTATACGCATAAAAACCATATACGCATGAAGAATTATATATAGGGGATCGTCGATCATTTTAAAGTCGCGAGCGTCATCGACACACACAACATACGGTCAGACAGACAGATAGACAGATATCCGCTATTATATATTGGTTTTTGTGTGAAAGTGTCTTAAAAAATAATCCGAGAGTTTTTTTAACGAAATCGCAACATCGTCTCAAATCAATCCATCAAATCCAAAAACGAAAAACCCAAATCTTCCACCGCGACAACAACACACACAAAAGCCCCGAAACAAAAGCGCAACGAAATGACTTTTCCGTCCCGATTGGCATTTAACATTCGCCGCAGTTAATCGCCCCATCAGAGATGCAACACAATGCACGCTCGATTTCCAATCATGCGCTGATTGCGACCGCATGCATTTCCAGTCCGCCCCTGCAATTGCCGCCCCCCCCTCCTCCCGGCGGGCCGCTCGGACCCCAGTTCGCCCCCGAAGACCCGTGGCACAATCATACCCGGGTCAATAATTGAACTCGGCGGCGAAATGATTGATTGCGTGTCGGACGAGCGGCGATAAGTCGCCGTGTCGTGTGTTTGTACGTTTTGAAAGTTTATTTGTTTGGATTTGCGGTAGGATGGGCGGTCCGTGGGGTTGTTGGTGGGAAAAAATGCGCCATAGAAAAAATGCATGATTTCGGATGAGTTTTTTGTCGAATAAATGAATCGGGTTTGATATAATAAATAGGCCCGATGTTGATAAAATCGGGATGTGTATGTTTTATTTCAAAGTGTGTCCGTACCCGATTTGAATATTTAATACCCCCTATATATATAATAGCGGGTTTCTGTGTGTCCGTCTGTCTGTGTATCTGTTCGGTGACGCTCGCGACTTTAAAATGAACGAATCGAATGAACGATGATGATGTCGACACTCATTTTATTTAATTACATTTCGCAAAGGCACGGTCATAAAATAATTTTGCATAGATATATTTAATTTTTATTTTATTATGTAATAGTATGGTTATCAATTCAGAATCGGGCCTGTATACTATTTGATTGATAAAATCAAAATAGTCAATTTTTTATTTGTTTGTGACATATAAGCAAAGCCAGTAGTTAGGAGGAAATAAGCATCATATTGTAGACGTTAAATGTATACGCATAAAGATCATATTAGAATATCAATACTATAAAAAGTCGCCAGCGTCATTCAAATAGACGAACAGATAGACAGACACACACAGATATCCGTGATTATATACAGGGGATGGATTAAATAGGTGTAACGAATTTTTTGATATGGATACAGTTGAATTGAGTTAACGACACCAGTGTTTGACCATGTATCCGCGGTTGATTGCTTCTTAGAAAAATGTAAAAGTTAGGGTTTTTTAAATGATTAACTTTTGGAAAGGGTGTGATAGATAAGATTCAATAAACAGCTAATCCTTTGAACCCATTCTGAAAGATTATCGTCCTTAAAAATCTTAATTTTTATGTTTTTATGAAAAATAATTAATTACTGATACATGGTTAACCATTGGTGTATTAGCTTATATATGATAATTCTGTCTATACATGAATTTTACTTGAAAACTTATTTTCACTTTATCATATATGATTAAAAAACCACCGAAATTTTTATTCGTATCGGGAAAATCGTTTTTATATTATACATTATATAATAATTTGGTGAAATTTAAAATTAAATATTGACTTATTAATGAATAGATGAAATCGGAAAACGTACAATATAGTAAACCTCCCTCTATAAAATCCCCCCCCCCCCTATATCGTTCAAATGAAGTCAAATTCAAATTTTGCCATTTTTTTAAATGCATTGGAAACAGTTAAAACGTAAAAATGCCAAAAAATTAAATTAAATTGAAAAACCTTAACCTCCTATAACGTGGAATCTATCTAACCCCCTTTAACGTGGAATCTATCTAACCCCCTAACGTGGAATCTATCTTGACGTTATAGGAGAGCTTAGTGTATTCTATATAAGAGTTGTTTGAATTTGAGAGGAATGTAAAGGGATCAAAAAGGTATTTATCTAATTGGGTATTATAATATAGTCTATTATAATGAAGATAAATACAGATTTATGATTTTAACACGTATACTTTTTTATAAAAAGCTTTTAACTATTTTTAACTTATTTTCTAAACTAAATCTCTTGAGAAATTTTCTCCTGAGTTATTAAAAAAAATATTAAGCCAACCATTCTACCTTTCGCTAATAATGTTATCTAATATAAATTTCTTCTCCGGACATTTTCAACAAAACACAACATATATTCATACATACAAAAATACACGAAAAAAAAAACGCGAAAACTATTAATATCTATTCCCGCATAAAGATACATATTTTATCAAAAAAAAAATAACAAAGAAAAACATCCGCAAACTTTCCCGAATAAAATACGCAAAAGCTTCCGTCGAGAGGAGAGATATCTTTACGCAAAAATTGAACGAAAATAAAATAAACACGGCGCCCCTTTTTTTATACGACACTTATAAAGCGAAAGCTCGCAATGGCGCGAAAAACGTTCGCGCAACGCGGCTTATCAGCCACGACGACCCCGGTCACATACTCTCTATACAAACGCAAATGTGCCGGGTGTGTCGAATCAAAAGTCGCGATTGTGTAATAGTGCTTTGTAATGTATTGCTTGTATTTGCATTTTTCCGTTTGATTTCATGCAGAATGATTTTTTGGGTTTTTCGGAGTTTGGTCGTTGAAATTGTGGTAAAGCTGAAGTTGCGCTATGTGTTAAATTTGAGTTGGCGCCCTGTATTAAAATCGCCAGCTGTCAAATTTTATGGATTCAGTGGAAAGCGGGGTCAAGTTGTTATGAAAATAATAGTGCTTATTTTCGGTCAGAATACCTGAATGATGTTTGTGTAGAAATTGTCACTTTTCAGACGTTTGACTGAGATATACCGCATTAAATAAATGTGTTCAATTTCACTAAAAAATTTGACTTTTGCCTAATCCCTTACTTTCGTTTTTTATAAAAAGAAAGTAAAAGTAACGCAAATGTAAAATTAGTAATAAACAAAGACTTTAAATGAATGTAAATGTAAAATTTCAAAATAGTATAGATCAGATCTCGGCAACTTTTTTTGGCCGCGGATCAGAAGCAACCAAAATTTAACTCATATGAAGTGTTTTGGGTCATTAGATATACATATTTCGAAACATTTTTTAGTGGATAATATTACAATTTTTTTTTGAGAAAATAATTAATAATTAATTTAATGGGTCATTTGAAATCATCAAATGGATCACTTAGTGACCCGCGGGTCATAGGTTGCCGAGGTTTGATATAGATCATGTTTTACACTGGATACAAATCTATAAGATTTGGCAGATGAAGATTTATATAAAGGCGCCAACTTAAATTTAACGTATAACATGACTACAGCTTCACCGTAATTATTTGTGATTTTAATGGAAATTTGATATAAAGCTATTCGATACACAGTGATACTTGATATGTACAGGTGTCCTCGTTTAATAAGGTATATAGGTTTCACTAGATTATCGTATAAAATGTAATCGTGTTAAGTTAGCCATAAAAATGTATGCAACAGAAGTAGATTGGTTTTTTTAGGATCATCAAAAAAAAGGTGGGAGAAGAGGGGGCAGGACGGGGTACTTAACGTTTGAAGTCGAATAAAAAACTAATCATAGGATTCGGAACTTTAATTATTAGCTTAATCAGTCTTCCCTCTATTGGACTGTAATTAAAAAGTAACAAAAATTTAAAATAATAATCAAAAGAGAAAAAAATACTTTCACCACATCTTGCCCCAACCATGGGGTAAGATGGGGTTCCCCGTTGGGCAAAATGGGGTAGAATAGGGCGGAGCTAAAAGGGCCAATTTAGCAATATTGTTCCATAACAATTTAACTATAAGGGTCCCAAAAAAGACCCAAATACCAATGAATAGTTTTTTGTTTAAAAAAATTTTTTTTACTCAAAGCAACGTCATTTGCTCCGCTCAGGTTCTGGGTGTCACCACATTGGAAAGTTTCGAGTTAAAACTACAAAATGGAAATTTTAGAACTGTTTTAGTTCCTGAGATATAGTGGGACCCCGTCTTGCCTCGCGACCCCATCTTGCCCCTTATATGCCAATTTTCGCGGAAATCGTTGAAATTCCCCTAAATCGACAGCCAAAAAACGCGAATTTCGAACCTGAACCCCGCGCACAGTTTACAAAATACATTTTTTTATTATTTTTTTCTTAGAAACTTTCACTTTTCAACACCGAGATGACGCGAACGGAGGAGGTGGCGCGTCGCGCACACAATGGCCATTGTGGGCGCTATCGGCCTCTCCCGTTTTTCGGTTGGAAACCAATAAATTCGTCGTTCTCTTCCATATCTCGTTCCCGTGCCGAGATAAATCTGTATCAGCACGCCCCTTTGCTCGCCCTAATACTTTCCCTTCGGTGTTCGGCCGTTGTATATCGTAGGTATATCGACCTGAATCCGATAGACGCGCGGCCCACCGAAATGTACAAATCACGGGAATCGCTCGATAAAATTTCCACCGCAATTTCCTCTCGAGTGTGCCCCGATATCGAAAAAATGTATAATTTTTTTTAAATAATATTAATGTTCGGTAATGATTTATTCCGTATGGAACTATATGTATATTTATATATAGACGAAGAAAAAGTTAATGAAACATTCATCCGGTAATGTAACAATACAGTTTTGATTGATTACACATGAATATATATGTATATATAATTACTACAATGCTGTTTTGTTGTTTAACTGTAGTACAAAGGATTGTGTAGGAAATAAAAATTTTCTGTTAGGCCCCATTCTCAGTCAGTATCTTACCAGACCATAATCAATCTACGTTCTTATAAGCCCCGATGAAATATTGTATCGAGAACGATGCGTAGTACGTTTTACATACAATCTCGTTTCTATGCGAGAACAAACAAACCGTTATTCATGGAAAAATCGAAAGGATTATTTCGCTCGCTTGTCCAGCAGAGAAGGGACGTGATTTTCTACAGACGGAAAAAATGTTAAACATTTTCTGAACAAATCCCTGTGAAAGCGCTTGATGCTTATAACTTTACTGACTATATCGTTACGAGACCGGAATATCTCATATACTGATAACTATATGCGACAAGAAAAATTATTTCTAAATTTTAATTGAAATAAACAATTACTTATTCGCTTACCAAAAATTTGAACAAAGTCACTATCGATTTTTTATGAAAGAAGTTCTTGTAATACCTGAAAAGATAAAAATATATTATTAGAAAAAAAATTAACTTTGTAAGTCTTAAATAAATTCTAGGAAAATTTCAATCATCTGTACACGTGTATAGTATAATATCATCAAATAGTCTTATTTTCTTCCAGTGTTGTTTTTATTAAAACAAATATAACATATTTCAAGACTCGCAATAAGCACAGTATTAAACGAAATATAAATATGACGCATTATATGATATTAGTCATGACACGCTAATGTCTATATTTCGGAAAGAGAACGAGCATATGAAGGGAAAAAACAACACGATATATATTCGACGTATGCGGAAAAGCTTATATGCGAAGATATAAAATATACGCGTATATGTCGTTAATGTTGCCTCGATGCAAAAACTCATCGAAAAAGGAAACAGAGCAGTTATGTAATGGGAGCATTAGGTATAAGAAATTTAATATAAAAAGAACCGACGGAGCGAATTTTCCGATAGTTTTTCCTAATAGGTCCGCCCGGAAGGCTAGCTTTTTTGCCGATATCTCGAAAAGGAGACGTTAAAGCCTTTTTGTGTGGCGGCCACACTGATGCCACAAACGCGACCAACTCTGAAACTCTTGAACACACAGTCGCCCACCTGCCGATCGAAGACGAACCACTATAGGAAGTGAAAAAGGGCATCGATAAATTACTTCGATATAATAGCGTGGCTTTTAGAGGCGGCGGTACACGAGAAAAAAGCGTGTATGGAAAAAAGGCTCGTTATTGGAAAGGCTTTGGGAGAACGCGCCAGTGAATCTCTTAAGTGTGGCACTGTTGCATTTTTCATTCTATTCACGGTCCTCTTTTCGTTCAATAGTTTCGCTCCTTTTTGCCTTTTCTCTCTATAAATTTACATTCGGCCGATAAACATGTAAATAGACGCCTTCTTCTATTGTGTTTGCGCAGCGGCTGGTGTTACGTACGCGACCGATTTCACCTGGCGTTACCCAAACAATGTACCGAATATACATATTTCAGTTGTGAATAGATAAAGTGGAAGCTTACTCGAATAAAACGATTTTTCAGTTCAAGACTTTTAAATAATACATAAGTAAATAAATAAATATTTAAATAATAAAAAAAATTATATACCTATGTTTATATAATATTATATTTCATTTTAAAAACACGCGTAGGCTAAAATCAAAGTTATTTTATACCTGAGTTAATGAAAAATACAATTCTTGGAAGAAAAATTCAACGAATCATCCTGTTTTCCTTTACATATGAGGAAAACGTAATTCTACTCGAGATTATTCTCTCTTAATACATTACATGTGAGCGATACCGTATTCCTGTAGGATTTTTTCCGGGAAAACCACGTTTCTATGACGGGATACATTGCGAATATTCGCCGACGAGGAAAATAAAACTCGTCCCATGAACGGCGAGTTATTCATATCTCGAATCAGTATGACTCCGTGCAGACAAGGAAAGAACGAAGCAAAAGCTAAAACAGGAACAGAGATAGAGCAAAGTACGTTAGAAGTGGAGCAGAGTTGGAGCTTTTGTTTCGCGGGAGCAGTCAAATGGGTAAAAGCTCTCGGAGAAAGCTGCCAGTGAGCCACAGTTATTACTCATAATTGTCACCGCGCTACATTTTGTTAAAACCGCAACGAGTTTTCATTTGCAAGAGGGACCGGACCCGACAAAAGGTTGACCTCCCCTGAACTTACAAAATGGACTGAATGTGCGGAAAATTGAAACCGAACGCATAACGCCCCATTGAGACTTCATATCGGGGTCGTTTGTGCATGCATTCTCATGCACGAGCTATTCTCATGAAACGTACGAATGTTTAGTCAATTTAACATTTCTATAACGAGATAAAAAAGACTAAAACATCAATAATTTAATACAATTACAATGATTAAATTGAAATATTGTTGTTTTGCAGTATTTAGTATTCGAAATGAGCGACTTTGTACAATATTATCGATTTGAAATTAAATGACGATTATATTGTGAAATAATAATTTCCAAAAAATCTTTTTTGACAAATAATGTCAATACTAAATGTCACAATGAGTAAATATTCAATGCAATTAAAATATTCAGAAAGAAACCTGACGACAAGGCACGAACATTCAAAAGAAACGTTTTCGTTCAGAAAAAAAATAGTGCGCGCTAGACGAACACCGCCATTATCAGACTAATTAGGGCGACCGTTTTGTGAAATTCAAACACGGACGAAAAAAATGGAAAACAACGCAACGAGGAAACACGATCGTTTTATACATTCATGGTGATTCAAAGCTTTTAATATAAGAATGTTTACTTTGCATTAAGGAGTTACCGGGGGTCGAGTGCTCCATCAACTCGATTATGCGCCGACTGTTCCAGGCGCATGCATAAATGCGAAATTGCATATAGATTGCTGCAAGTCACCACTTCGAAGCCATCGACAGAACTAAGATCAATACGATGTCGCGAATATATTCGCGTATCTACGTAATATACGGGATTAATGCGATATATTGCTGAAAGCGACTCTTTTGCGTGGAAAAATGTAGAAAATCGCAAGCTCGAAAATGAAAATTCGCGTTCTTTTTCGACCGTCCGCTGCTTTGTGTTTTCTGATATTAACGTGGAATATGGAAATTGTTGTATTTCATTTCAGTTTTTTGAGTTAAAAAGACTAATTTCGCGAGCGTGAAATATGCTCCGTGTGAACGTGTAGATATGTTTTTTGATAAATTTTTCATTCGCAATAAAATCGTATTCGTCGTCGATTCCTTATTTACGTGCCTCTTTTACGCATTCGATATTGCTTATACATATAAAAATCTTGCGTTTACTTCATATATACGTCATATTTATTTATTACGTAAAAAAATCGTTAGTAAAAAAATCTCAATATGGTGATAAAAAATACTCATCCCCTATATATAATCACGGGTTTTTATGTGTTTGTGTGTTCGAATGACGCTCGCGACTATGGTCTTTATCCGTATACAGTTAACGTCTTTAATATGATGCTTATTACCTTCTAACTACTGGTTTTGCCTATATGACGTCTGGTGACAATAACAAATGAATTATTTCGATTTTATTAATTAAATATTCAAATCGGGTACGGGCATCGACTTTGAAATAAACACATACACATCCCGATGTTATTAAAATCGGGCCTATTCACTAGTCCCTTATATGTTATAGTGGATATCTGTCTGTCCGTGTGACCGTCTGTCGTGTGTGTCTCGCGACTTTTTCACGAATATGGTCTTTATATGCGTATACATTTAACGACTATAATATAATGCTTTTTACCTACTGCCTGGATTGGCTTTGCCTATATGTCGTAATTTTTACAATAATAAATGAACTGTTTTTATTAATTAAATATTAAAAATTCAAATCGGGTACACAATCGGGTTTTCACATTTTATCGTTTTCCGTTTCTTGACAAATCCACAGCCGATATTATTGCCATCGGGCTTATATACTAGTATAATACAATTTTAAATTTAAATCAACCAATAACAAAAAAACCGTTTTAATTCCAATTTGCCTCCGTTCTTCAATACCTACCATTCAAAGAATCTTCAAACGGCCCTCATACGAATTACACACAGAAATACCTCCAATAAAAAAAAAAAAAACGAAAAGACCATTCATTCTGAAAACACCCCAGCTAATTACTCTCAGAATCCGAAAGCCCATAAGAATCATCGCTCAATTTGCTCATTAGGCAAAACGGCCCTTTGAACATTCCGCACGCACACTCGAACCGGCTCACTTTTTCGAACGCCGAAAGGCAGCGGCACGAAATCGTCGAGGACACGCTTGTTTCGCGGAAAGCCCAGGTTAAATAAATTTGCATAAAGCCACCGATATTGAGGTAAGCCCTGGTCCGCGTTTAAATCGAGACGGGAGTTACACGTTCGCGGCTATATTGTATATAACACATACACTCAGCCTCGGGGCATGGGTCGACCGTCCTAATGTTTCACCGGAGACACCGCCGAGTATTAAGTTATAATCTGTATGCAAAACGTTTTTGTCGTCGCCGACGACGTACATTTTCCTATTAACATTACCTCTCTGTGGTGGTGGGTGGTGGGCGGTGTGTGGGGGGGCGGTTGCGCTTTGTTCAGTCCCACCCTTTTGTGTCGTTTTTTTTTTCAGTCGAGGTTTTTATTATATGGTTCTTGTAGTTCGTTTCAATTTTTTTAAATGATATTCGATGTTAATATTTCAGTTTTAATAACTATTAAAAATAACACATTCAATTTTCATGCATTTTGAATCCCTCATATATGATAGCGGATTTTTGTGTGTGTGTGTGTCCGTTCGTTTGTTCGTTCGATGACGCTCGCGACTTTTTCGCGAATATGGTCTTTATATGCGTATAAAGTTAACGTTTATAATCATCATCATAAGCAGCCTATAGTTATCCATTGCAGGACAAGGCCTTGCCAAACAAATGCGGCAGTCTGGGCTATACCTTACCGCGCTAGCCCAAGTCGTATTTCGGTAAACGTCTATAATATAATGCTTATTGCCTACTAGCTTTGCCTATATGTCTTAATTGTGACAGTAATAAATTAACTGGTTTTATTGATTTAATATTAAATATTCAAATCGAGTACGGTCATCTATATATACTATATACTATAATCACTATTTACATCATTCTCGAGTTCGAAAATCGCAACCTCTAAATTTAGTCTTTATGCTCATAATAACCGCTATAATTTTTGTAATTTTTATTTTATTACGTAACAGTATGGTTATTCACAGCCGATGTTATCAATATCGGTTCTATACATTATCCTCTATATATAACCAACGGGCATCGACTTTTCGCAACGGAACGGTTATAAAATATTTTTGCATAGATTTTTTTTTAATATATAATTACGTAATTCACAGCCGATGTTATTTACATCGGGCCTATATACTAGTCTCTAATAATCTCTGTAAAATTCCATATTTTCTTTATTCATATTATTTATCCATAATATATAATTTCATTCATTTTATCACTATTTCAGCGCAAATAAAAAATCCAATACACTTGGCCCTCGTACAAAACTGTTGTGTGGTTCCACGAAAACTTCGTGTAATACGAGGTTTGAAGTTCTTACAAAATTGGTTTTTCGTTTCAAAAAAGTATCAAAGTTTAAAACAAGTCATTTTTTTAATAAAAAGTATAGAAAATGCATTATAGGTGCTTAAAATAAATTTCACTATTTTTAGTGTTTCACAAGTAATTTATGCATTATAAGACAAAAAATTATTTTTCTGAACGAATTTCAGGTGTAATTTTTACGTGTGCATATATTGTGGAGAGATTATGTTTGATAGTTCTTACAAACCATTTTCTTTTAATTCGTCTAAATTTGCACGTACTAGCAGTTTTAATGACAAAAGGTGCTACTGGATAATATTTAAGCCCAAAAGTTGTTAAGATATAGTTAAAAATTGATAAATATATTTTTCAAACTACACGCAAAATTTGTTTAAAAAAAATTAATTCGCGCACTTAATGCACGAATTACGCATGTAATTCGTTAAAAATTTCAATTTAGCACTTTTAATACATCTCTATTCATGTCAAAAATCAAATTTATCAATAAATATTTTATTCACCTAAGTAAAGCATCGTCTATTTTTTTAATACCAAACTGCGTCATATAAAACGTATCGTACAAAAATAGGTAACAACTAATTAACCGCACTACATCAAAATCGTATTATCCAAACCATGTCCTACAAGACCCGAAAGTATATTATTTATAATACAACGGAACATATTACAGATACAACATTCCCAACTACTAGAGCATTCGCAACAACGCCGACAGTAGTAAACTGACCGTCACATTCAACGGCAGTAAAACAGCACGGTTGATAGTTCGGTCAATATGTTGCTTCGGCCGATCTATACGTGTTCGTATACATTTTTTTTCAGCAACCACCCTCAGCTGATGGTGCCCATGGAGATGGTAGCGGGTAGTAGTAGTCGGGTGGTCGTTACGTGTTTGTTGTAGCCGGTCGTCGAGACGGGCCGTTTTCGAGTCGCTTCTTTATTGCCGTCGTAAATATTAATGATGCAGATGAGTTTTATGTTGGTACGAATTCGTCTCTCGTTCCTCGGAACGTGATGGCGGTCCATGGTGTGGAAGTGCAAGTTGGCTAAGGGGGTGTTGCTTAGTTTGGATGATGGGTTCGGTATGTCGAATTATCGATTGTAGTCCAAAAATTGACGATTTAAATAGTTAATTAATTAATTTTATACAGTAAGCCCTCCCTTGATTGTCCCCATATCGTTCAAATGCATTCAAATTTAAAATAATACAAATACATTTGAAACAAGTAAAAAAGTTAAAAAAATAATAATATAAAAACGTTAATCTATAATTTAGAATCTATCTTGACGTTATAGGGGAGTTTGGAAGATGTATTTTTTAATCAATGGTTAGTTGATGAAATAATTATTATATGCACCATTAACTTTAGGTCATTTGATTAGGATTGTTTTTTTTTTTTGTATTCGTTTTACTTAGTAATGAAATAATGCAATAAGGTAAAATGTTCGAAAATTTGATAATATTGGAAAATTCTTTTCTATAAGACAATCAATTCGAATAATATAATATAACGTGATATATATAATATAGGTGGGGGACCAAAAGTATTTGCTGGCCCTTACTTTTTCAAAAATCATATGTTTTTTAGTAAAATTCATACCCGAAACTAATTAAAAATAATAGAGAATATAATTTTTAATATACCTAGATAAATTAGATTTCTCGGAAGAGGCAAAAATTTTAATTTCCATTCTTTCTAATAAAAATATCATTATGCATTAAAAACCATCATTCATTTCCAAATATGATTAATTCTTCGATAATTTTGTTTTCGTTAGAAAAAATTTTAATTAAAATTTTTACCTCTTCCGAGAATTTTTTTATCTGAATATATTAAAAATTATGTTTTCTATGATTTTAAAGTAGTTTTGAGTATAAATTTTATTGAAAAACATGTTTAAGCAAGAGTGGATGAATACTTTTAGCTGCATACAATAATAATTATGATGAAGTGTAATTGAAAAGATCAAATCAGAAAACGAATTAAAATTTTAACATATAAAACTCGATTAAACTATATATACATATCTATAAATATAAAAATGGATGTTTGTTTGTTGCCGTATTGCTCCAATACGGTTAAACCGATCACCATAAAAATTGGCATGTATATGTATTTTTTTATGGAAAAGGCTTTCAACATCATCAAAATAGGGTGACCATATTTCTTAGAACCCAAAACGGGACGGTCCTCAAAAAAATGCCTCCCCCCATATATCGTTCGACCGATCACCATATAAAAAACAATTCAATTTAAAACTTAAGTCCCGAGCAACGCCGGGCACTACCGCTAGCATAATATACCTTTAACCATCCCACGACTCCGACAAATCAAAGACAAAGCCCCACTAGACGGCAACAACGCTTAAAAAAATAGAGCACCGAACGGCGCTCACCTATCGCAACATAACGACGCACCCGCGTCGCGAGAGGTGCGAAATACGCGAAATTTATTCCGTCCACTCGCGAAGACGAAACCTTAAACTTTTCCGAACCCATAAGGGTGTGGGCCCGGAAAAATTCGCTCCTCGAGATGTTTTACGTACGTGCTGCGCCCGGCACTAACGGCGATGCCATATTTCAGGCCGAATTGCCCGGCGCATCCACCGGAATTCGACCCATAAAGACTGGCTGGTTCTTTCTGTGCCCGGAGTTTGCCCAGTGTGTGCCCAGTGTGTGCCCTCTTTCGCTAAGAGAGGGATAAGGGGTGAAAATATGACGGGGCTGCGGCGGGGGTTGCCGTCATTGTCGTCCGTCACGCGAAACTCCACTTGAGATGGATTGAATTAACTCTGACGGCGTGGAACTTTTTTCTAGGATGCTTGGAAATAGTGTTTAATGGGTGTTTAGTATGTTAATCTGTTTTATCTGTGAAATAAGTCGGCGGTTAAATAAAAAAGGTTGATTTGATATCATAGTGTATTGAAATTTCTTTTATGTGACTAGCGGTAGAACCCGGCGTTGCTCAGGACTTAAATTTTAAATCAAATTATTTTTTTAAATTTTAAATTCATTAAAACAAAAGCATAAAGAATAGCAACAGATCGTCGACTCGTAAACTTGGTACTTTAACTGATAAATATGATTCTATGAATCACCAAGACAAAAAAATTCAACAAACGTCAGATCTTCGACTCTTAGTACTAAATTTTTTTTAACTCAAATTAGCGTCAGATCGAGTTGCAAAATGATTTTAATGATACAAAAATCTTCTTGACGAAAAAATACAAATACACGCCAATTTTCATGGTGATCAATCCAACGGTGTTGGAGTGAAACGGCTATATACAAATATACAAACAAACATCCATTTTTATATACTATACATAGATAAAGATAATAAAAATTTGATAGATTACGTATTTAATGCTTTGTAATATATCTATGCTTGGTAGAAGGGTATTTTAAATTTAAATTAAAGTTTTTAATGTAGTGCACAGGATCTGAGAAAATACTTTTTGAAAAAATATATAAAAGCTTGCACCAGTGCGAACAAAATGAAAACAATGCGAACGTATTTTTGTATGCAATTTTTATTGTTTCTCTGGAAGCGCTGCAGTGTGGATTACATACATATTTTTTTTTTTCGAATAAATATAGTTCTGTGACCTAAGAATATGTGAATTTAATATTATATTTCTGATATCTAGAAAGAGTATTTATTTATAATCAGACTTCAACGGAAACCCAAACGGGTAAACCAACTCATAAATTATACCATATCCTTAACATGAAAAATTTTTCCTTATATTAAATAAAATCAAAAACCAATTTAATCCAAAAATAGCACCATTTCCTTAAACATGGCCTTAAGTCACAATATACGTTAAACTCTCTTTTTTGTCGAAATGTCATTATTTTTATTATTATTATTATTTTAATTACATTATTATTCTTAATAAAATTAAAACTAAAGAAAACAAATCATCTATTTTACAGATAAGTGTGAGACTTTTCCGAGATAATAAACACCTAAAAACATACATACACTGGTGCATAACCTTTTTGATATAAGTATGCCACCAAATCTATACCACCAACACGACTCATCTTTTTGGAAGCCACCCCTGAAAATCAGCAACCCCCAGCAAGGAGACACTCTCGCCCAGGGCAGGGCCGGCAAACTGATTTCGGCGCCCGCGGCGATAAGGGCCCCGGGTTGGATGTGCCCCCGACGAAAGCCCCCGAGCTCGGCCTGCGCCCCCAGGGCCCCCATCCCCCGCTTTTGCGTGTCCCTTGCGCATAAGGGAATGCCAGAGATGCCGCATTATTATTGGATTGTGCGTACAGAAAGTGGCGTTTAATAGGCGTAATGCGAGAATGTCCGGTTCGTAATGGTGATAGTTTTTTCGTTTGAGTTTATTTTGATTTTAGAATTTTTTGAAAGTATGGATATTGATATCCCTTATGTATAATAGTGGATTTCTGTGTGTCTATCTGTCTGTTTGTGTGTTCGTCTGTGTATCTGTGTCGATGACGCTCGCGACTTTAAAACGACGCGTCGATACGGTTATTTTTTTGCCTCTATAAAATTATTCTTCATGCGTATATGGTCTTTATGCACATACACTTAACGTCTATAATATAATGCTTATAAAGTCGTCTCTATTGACTTATGCAATACGTCGATTATTACGCAGTGGAAAAAATATTTTAATCCCCTATACATAATTGTATATTATCTCCAATGACAGATGCCTGTGTCAATAACAAATGAATTGGTTTTATTTATTAAATATTAAATAAATTCAAATCGAGTACGGGCATCGGATAGCCTATATGTCACAAACAAATAACAAATGAACTGTTTTGCTTTTATTAATTGAATATTAAATATTCAAATCGGGTATACATTTCAGGTTCACACAATTGGGTTTTCACATTTTATCGTTTTCCGTTTCCACCGCCGATGTTATTAACATCGGGCCTATATACTAGTTTTTTTATAATAATGGATAGGTAGGTTAATTTGATGAATATAATTAATCTCAGAAATTGTATTAGCATATATTATGTTTTTATAAAGAAGAGTTAAAGTTCAAGATATTAAAATTTAAGTACTAGAACATATGTTTTTCATTGGTCTGAAAAATTTATGTACGAGTTTGTAACAACTTTTAAAAAGTTATATCAACAAACTAATATATTCGAATTAGTATATATGTATATCAAAAATATTGTAATTAAATATTTAAATTATTTGTGTATAAACATGATGTATTATATAAGCGCAAATGAAATTATTCGGATGATAATAGAATTGCAAAGAATTATTAATTTCTTTGAGCTTTCCTTCCAAAAAAAAATTTACAATATATTTAATAACCGAAAAATATGTCTAATTTATTAAAGTATTTGCGAAACGAATAAAAAAAAATTAGCGAAAGATAAACAAGCGAAAAATTATAATAAACACGCCGAAATCCAAAATATTTATTTACGAATACGAAATTTCGGGCCATATTAAACACAAAGCGAAAACGTGTTTTTGAAAGTATTCCGCGGCAGGGAAGCGAAATACTTTTGGCGTGGCGCGTTCTTTGTTTCACAAAAGAATGTTTCATTACGCAAAAACGTTACCGCTCGCGATTTTTTCCCAACCCACACCAAACGACGAGCCCATTTTTACTCCTCGTCCGTTATTTTAACGGCGGGAAATCCCACCCAAGATCAGAAATTCGCGAGCGAATTAAACGACCGATCGAAAATGTATTCGAAGCTCGGAATTTCCATAAACAAACACGACGAACGATCTCTCGTATCAGTGTAATCACTTAATCGAATATTTTATCCGTTCATTGAAAACCCCGAGTCATACAATATCGATTTTATATTTCCACACGTTATATAATAAAATTTCGACGAGGGCTCCTATAGATGTTTCACGGCGAGGGGAAAAAATGAAAAGCCAGCGAGCAAACAGTATGAAAAGCCGCTTTGACCGACTCCACTCTCGGATAATGGCTAAGTCAACTTTCACTATCTTCACTTAACGAGTGCCCTTTCGACCCACCAGCACCCTCTGCCCACTGTCATTGTTGCCCTTCTCGACTTTGAATCGACTTTGAAAGGAGGACCGGCGCCGGATCGTCATTGCGAGACGGAAAGCCGGTCATTAGTTGTGCTGAATCATAAGCGTTTTTCAATAGATTATTATAATCAAGCGGAAACTGTTAAATTGAACCGCTCGTTTAAAACATTCCATTCGATTATTTTTGAAGTATTTTTTTTTAAACTTTCAACATTCATTGAATAATTGCAACATATTCAAAAGGGTTTTTTTTCGGAAATGAACATTTTAAATATGTTGAAAAATTCTAAATAAAATCATTTCTACATCAAAGATAAAATTTGAGAAATCATACCGTGCCGTTTTCATTTTATTTGACTTTCGTCTGCAAACAAGGGAGATACTTTTCAAAATTAATAAGATATTCAGATGAAAAACGATGAGACAAAGATTCAAGATCAAACCTATTCGCGAAATGAAATTAAATCCAAATTCGATTTCAATTCCGTGCATTTTGATATTAAAGAAATTCTCGACGTTGGCATACGAACTTTCACCGTGGAATGCATTATTTTCGAAATTTATTTATCCGCGGCCTGCTTTCGTGCATACGTGTGCTTTATGAGTGAACTGAGCTTTTTTCGGCCCCCCGCAAGTGAGTGACCCAGAATCGCGAGTAAAACCTCCGGTTGCATAATTGTGTGCCACTTCTTTGTGCACTTGTACCTACTCTTCGTACACGACGATCTAAAAGAATAAATACGGCGAGATAAGCTTGACATTTTTATGATAGCGAACGGTCGACTAATGAATTCAAAGGCGCGAAAAAAAAATGTAACGGTCCTTGTGAACTCGTTTCTCCGTTGCACGTGACTGCGCTTTCTGTAAGTCGACCGATGAACTTTGAAGCACAACGAATATGCAAAACCATAGTTTTTTCTGTTTTATTAAAAAAAATATTCGTATATCATTGACACACTTTCCCGATATAAAAAAAAACACTTTTGAGAAAATTAATTTGAGAGTTATTTGTCTAGTAATGTTATGTCATCATCATCAACATAATTGTCTACCCTTTTTTGTGCCCACTGCAGGACAAGGTCTCCCCATCAAATATTGGGTGTTTAGGCTATATACCTTATCCGAAAGTCAACCTCTTACTGATAAGGGACATTTACCATAAGAGCCAGTCAGTCCATTCCAACGGAGAAGGTTCTCAGACCAACGATACGCAAGTTTAGTTGCCAGAATTTTGCTCGCTGACACCCCACAAAGCAAATCGCAATGACCACCCGGGGGGTAACGAAGCAAAGACTGAGCAAACTGCGCCCTCACTGACCACTTTGCGATTGTAATGATCGCCAGTTTGACCGACGAGACGAGACCGTTGGTCCTACATGGTTCGGACCTCAGTAGAACACACGTTAAAGGTCTTCACCAAGTAATGTTATGTATTGAAAAAAATAAAAAAATAAATAAATGTATTTACAACATAATGACAAAGTACTTGAATCCACATCGACTTTCGTAATATTTCAGCAGACGTACAACCGTGTCAGCGAGTACATAAATACGAGCCGTTTTAATTACGCCGAGGGAAAAAAACTGCGGCGCGAAATAAAAGCGGGTAATCGCGGGGAGCCGAGTTTAATTATCCATATTTCCATAATCTCGCAACATTTTCGAGTTTGTAGCCTTGAAAAGTTTCGTGCCGACATTAAAAACTTTCCGAATTATCTCGCGCTTTGCATTTTCTCCGGCTTCCTCCTCGGCACCTCGAGCAAGATGGCCAGTCCCCGTCCATTGTTACGTCGGCGAAAATACATTATAGATATATAATAATACTGTCCAGTGCGAGAGTGCGACGACATGAAATAAGAGGGAGAAAGCGAGACGGCGAGAGTGGAAAAATGGTGGGTCGGACCGGCGAAAGCGAGCCGGGAAATCCAAAAAGTTTCCATCGTAATACGTCCGGCATTCTTTGTAATCACAATAAAAGGCAATCTCTCTCGTTCAACTCGCCGAAACAATTTATTTTTATTTATTTATTTTCGTTTTTGCTTATTTTTACAGCGGCGCGAAACGTTCTATGGTAGGTGGTCTTTGAGTACGTCGTGCGGGTCGCGTGTCTATGATTTATTCGACGGTCGTCGGCAATAAAATTTCAAGATCTCGTCCTAGAAAATTTCCACAGCTATATTTTCCTAGAGATATTTCGCTTTAAGTATTCAAGGAATTCGAGTTCAGAGCGCATTTCTAAGAAGACGATATATGTACTCTAAACTTATCAACATATTTGAATACCACCACTAGTATTTTCACCAAAAAAAACTCACATTCTCAATTATCTAACGAAACAAGATCTATAAAAAATCTAATAAAATCAAAATTGAATCCCATCTAATAAATTCACATATAAAAAACGAAAATTCTAAAACGTCCGAAATAACTTTTCGGCACGGCGATATCGGACACGAGCCGAGATTTTATTCCAGATGTAACAAATGGCGTCGAGCAGATTTAGTGGACATAAATTATGGATCGGGTACGAGAGAGGAGCGAGGTATACACATAAATGGCTCGTGACTGACTGGAGCTACCACCCACTGTCCCGTTCCCGGAACCATCCCGAATTATGAAATATTTCCCGACCACCCCCAACTTCTGAAGGAGGGCTTTGGGCTGTAGCAGCTCGGCCTTTTTGATTTAAGACCCGCGGACCAGCACCTCGACTAGGGGAGCCAACTATTATTTCAGCTCATATTTTCGAGAAGATTCTGGCACGTTCGGATCAAACTTGTTAATTCGATAATCTAAAAATTCAATAGTAATTCGTTTTATTTATATTTGAAGTACCGCTCTTGAAAAGTTTCGCATGTTCGTTTCGATATATATATTTTTTTAAATAAATTCACTTATTAGATGTTCGAAGATTAATTTTACTATTTTGTCTGGTTTACTGCTATACATGTACATATATACAATACATAGTACATATATACAATTATATTCATAGAAACTATAGAGGTTTCATTTATATTTAACAAGTATATAGGCCCGATGTTGATAACATCGTCTGTGAATGAAAATTTTGAAGAAATATATTGATAACATAATATAGTGTCAATTTTTTAAATTAAAATGAAATTTGTTAAGAAACGGAAAACCATAAAATCTGAAAATATTTAATTATTGGCAAAGGGTTCCGCTTCGGAGTATCAATCGCTTCATCCAATTTCGAATAATATTCCCTATATATAATCAACAATTAATTTGTTTATTATCGCGATTGTAGCCGTTATTATTATAAAATGACCATAATGACTAAATTTGGAGATCGTGATTTTCGAACTCGAGAATGATGTAAAAAGTGTAGTGATTATAGCCGTTATTTTAATGAACATACAGGCTGAATCGGAATGGCAACGCCAGTAGTAACATCAGCTGCCTGATTCCCGTACTCGATTTGAATATTTAATTGATTAAATCAAAATAGTTCATTTGTTATTGTCACCAGACGTCATATAGGTAAATCCAGTAGTTAGTAGGTAATAAGCATCATATTATAGACGTTAACTGTATACGCCTAAAGACCATATTAAAATCAATACTATAAAAAGTCGCGAGCGTGATTCGAACACACAAACACACCACACACACAGAAATCCGTGATTATATATAGGGGATAGG
>JAOXNN020000086.1:4872262-4901168 GCA_028571205.2 Hydropsyche betteni | reverse complement strand
CGTCGAGAAGTGAATGTGTGTTGGGTGCGGTTTTTTGAATTTTTAACGGGCAGGACCGGAGACAGAAATAGGCATTTGCTTAGGGAGCCGGCGGCTCAAGGTGCTGAAAGTTACATTACATTAGTATATAGGCCCGATGTTAATAACGATGGATGTGAATTACGTAATTATGTATAAAAAAATTAATCTATGCAAAAATGTTTTATAACCGTTCCGTTGCGAAAGTCGATGCCTGTTTGTTATATATAATAATGTATAGGCCCGATGTTGATAGAATCGGCAGTGAATTTATAAACATATAAAATAAAAATTACGAAGATTATAGCCGTTTTTATAACGACCATAAAGACTTAATTTGGAGGTCACGATTTTTGAGCTCGAGAATGATGTAAATAGTTATTATAGCCGTTATTTTAATGGGCATTCAGGCTAAATTGGAATGTTAAAGCCAGTGTAATATCTGCTACCCGATGTACGACATTTAGGCAAAGCCAGAGGCAGTAGGTAATAAGCATCATATTATATACGTTAAAGACTATATTCGCGAAAAAGTAGCGAACGTCATTAAACAACATACGAACTGACAAACGAACGAACAAACGAACGGACGGATACACACACAGAAATCCGCTATTATACATATTTAAATATACTTCGAGAACTGAATAAATGTTGGGTACGGTTTTTTGAATTTTTAACGGGCAGGGCACAAGATGCTGAAATTTATATTATAAATTAAAAAAATATATATTTTAAATAATTTCTCAAAAAAATTATGAATATTGGTCCGTTGTTTTTTTTTAAATTTTTGTTGAAACCGATTATTTCACGTTTTCGATGCGGTTTTCTTAATAACGGCTCCGAAAAAATTATATAAAGCTCCGACACTGCAATGGGCTAAAATTGTCGACATCTGACTTTCGCTATCAGTTCAGCATAATTAAACAACGTTAGAATGATAAAAAAAAAATACATTATCACGTATCAATGATAAGAAATAATTTCAATATTTAACTATAGAAGATTTATCCATCTATTCATCTAATTGTAAAAGAAAATCTGAATGTTTGTGTTAATGAAAAGAACTTGTATGTAATAAACAATATATAAACTGAGGATTTAAATATAAGAAATCCACTTTATTAAAATATATTTATTCTATTTAAATAAAATCCAACCTGAAAATTTCCTATCTACAACATTTGACCAAATAATGTCTTTCACGTTACATTCATCAAATCATTCGAATCCCAAACATCAATCAAAACGCCAACACTCGCAAAATCGCATAACAACTAATCCAACCACAACCCATTCAACAACCAAACGTCCCGTTTTCACGTCCAAGTTCAACGATCGATCAAAACCCAAAATCCACAACCGATTCCTATGCACAGGCTCACGAACCCCGAATTGTCGACCTGCGCTTCACACACCCACCGCTGCATTATATTATAATAATACGTGGAAGTGTACCAGTTCGTTTCGTCGGCCCGGCCATGGGAAGCCCGCCAGCGGGCCGTTATGGCCGTTAGCCGTTAACCGTCGTATAAATTTAATTCGGCCCGCCGGTCGCGTTACACGGCGAATTGAATTAATAACGACCCGCCGGCGTTAATGGGCCGAGCGCGACGCACTTGAATGCGCTCTGGCTATGAGACAGGCTTTCGTCCTGTGTTTTGTCGTTTGATTGTCGGTGGTATCTATCTGGACTAGTCCATTTTATACATATCTGTAAAGGTGATGAGACAACGGGTGCCGAGTAGTTGTTGAAAACGGAATCTACCCTCGCCATCCCCGCGACTTGAACTGTCGTCTTTGCGAATGTCGATTCGTGCAGCGTTACCGCTGTTTTACGAGCTGGCTATTATAGGCTTTCGCTGAAATTCGAAGTTTTTATATCTGGTGTGGATTTTGTGAGGAATGGCATCATAAAAAAAATCGACGCAATTATACGATTAGGAAATTATGGTGTGCGAAAGTAATCTGCTCGTTACGGTAATTGGAATGCAGGTTTGCGTAGGTAATTAGTGGTTTGTGATTTTTTTTAACTTTTCTTCTCGCTGCACAGTAATTGACCACTTTTCATTTTTAAATCTGAACGTAATCTTATCGTGCATTAATTTAGAAAAATATAATATCTGCATGGGTTTTTCCTAATAGTGAGAAAAATTGTTATCTTTCATCGGCAACCGCAAAGCAATTAAAATTATAAAAAAAAATCATTTAATTTTTTTGGCAATGTAACGATTATTTCAGTCAATTAAGTTGCACAACAATCATATAATTGATATTATATGAGTCAAAACAAATTGATTACGAAATATCTGCATTGGTTTTTTTAATAGTTAGCAAAAAAATATATCTTGCATCGGTAACCACAAAGCAATTAAAAAAATCATTTAATTACTTTTGCAATGTAACAATAATTTCAGTCAATTAAATAGCACAACAATCATATAATCGACATTAAATGCGTCAAAAAATAAACTTATAAAATAAATTATATAATAAACCCTCAAATAGTGCATTAACATTAAAAATATCACGCGGACAAATTATGCAAGGTTATTTTCATATTATTCAAAAACGCGATCACATTTGTGCTATATTGTGACGACTAAGCTCCGCCCATAAAATTTACATAGCGCTCGCGTTTCGTTCGCATGATCGGCTCCTATACATGAAAAATTGGCAATTTTGCATGAAAGCGATTCAGAACGCTTCGTATCGGTCATTTGGATTCTTCGATCGCATCAATAAAACGGTAAACATACGCCTTTAAGAGTTAGCAAAGCATAACGATAATAATAACACGTAGCGATTTCGCCAGACAACATTCGCGGAAATGTTCGACTTTGTAAATTTTCGTCTACAATTCGAAGATAATAAAATTGTTTTCACAATTTATATAATAAACTTAGCTAGTTATTAATTTTCAAAGTCGATTTATTGAATTGATGATTTTTTTTCATTCGGAAGAAAAAACATTTTCTAGCAGGATCCAAACACGAGCGAAAATTCGCATTCGTCGCAAGACTGGGATGAGTTATGAGCGGCGTCCATTTGAAATGACACATGTGCCTGTAAGATAATGGCATTCGAGTAGACAAATCCGATCGGCGAGCATTCGACAAAAAAGGGTCATCGGATTTCAATCACACAGACCCCCAGGGCACAGCCTTTTTTTGGCCCGTGCACGTGACGTCCCTCATCATCATCACGCAACGTGACAGAACCCGGATTACCAAATCTATACCTAAATCCGTCCTGAAACATTTATAATCGATGTATCAGACGTATGCACATGATTTGATAAACCGCTATTCGCATTAAAGGCCGAATAAGCCTGATGGATTCAAAGGTACTATGACGAGTTTCTATTCCGATTATATCTGTTGAAAAGAATCTCGCGTAATCTCGATCGATTTGATTGAGTTCTCGGGATGTATAGAACGTGAAAAAATGTGTATAGACGAAGATATGTGTGTCCGAAAGCGGAAAGTTCTTCCCGCGGAAACTTTCCGACGCCGACTACAGATGGCCCGATACCGGGCGAGAAAAAATCCCGGCTTGAAAAAAGTGCACGAAAAAAGACGACGTCCTCTGGGCGGGGTAGTTCTGGTTTCGAACTGAATACAGGCTTCGAGCGAAACTTTCGGCCAATTTTTTTTCCTTTTTTATATCGGTAATATATGAACCGGGTCGAGCGGATAAAGCGACGCGGCGTTAACCGCTAGGGTCACCAAACGATCGGCGGATTAGCTGGTATTTGATTATTTTTTTCGTATCTGAATAAGTTTTATATAAAAAAAATTATATTTTTCTAACGTCATGAATATCATTTAGTTAATAATGAAACAACCGAAACCTTACGTAAACAAAAAAAAAATTACGAAAGACGTGATGAATCTAAATTTACTAAAAATACGATTTATATTTTCAATTTAAATACAATTTCATTATATAAAGAAAAAATCTGGTTATCCTACACAAATCTGATTTTTCGTGGGAAAATTTCGTGTAGACGCACCCCGTCGACTTTGGTTCAATATTTCGTTTCAGCCTTCCGGACTGGATAAAATAGGCTATCACCTTTTCAACTTTTCAGCGATGACGGCGAGTTGTCGTCTGGCAAAAATGAAAACAGAAAGTCCGACACGTGAATTGATGATGGTCCGAATCTGCGACGACTTTCAATTCAGAAGTGAACAATCATTATAAATCATCGACGATCGTTGAACGATGAATTTTCGACGTCCCTTGAAAATCTAATATCTTTTTTAAACACTTTCAATACGGAAACCGATGATTTAATAAATTTATATACTCCTCAAATTGGCGATTTTTTATCTAAAACGATTTTTTTCATAGAACTTATAGTTTTCGAGGAATGACCAGTGATTTAAAAAATCAAATAATAATTATAATAAATCAACCGCATATTAATTTTTTCCAATCGTAACATGTTATAGATTCAGACTGACTTTATTGACTAGGTTTTTATGATGAAATAAATTGCATGGATAAAAACATTTCAACAAATTATTATACACGTACATGAGTTAATAGAATTTGATAATTGTAGTAAACCTCATTATTTTTCAATGCGTAATATTGAGTATTTATTTGTCCTTAAACGTATTCATAACTACTTGATGTGAAGATCGTAACTCGTTCATAATATGCGTTATGAGCTTCAAACCACACGCACTATACATTTATGGAAAAACCGATCGAGAAAAAAACACACTTACTGTTGGTTTAACATTGATAGTTTTTCGAAGAAAAGTGTGCAGTACAACGAAAAAGACTTTTATCTCGCATATCAAATGCCTCGAATGCAATATTAAATACCTACGGATCTGTTTGTAACAATATGTAACTTTGGATTTGAAATGTTTTTAATATTGAACGTTTTTATGTAAAAATGATTTCTATACACTACTTTACGGGCTCGCTCGTAAACGATGAAATATTGAAATATACATTGATATGGTGATTCAGGCAAATTCGTAGAATGCACACAAAAGACCTATGAATATATCCTAATGGAATGAAGGTAACACTTCAAATCCCATCAGAAACCTTTTTGGAAATCTGAAAAGCCTCTCCACTATTCAACCGACGTCACTATGATTCAACCATGCGCGAAATCATCGAAAATCAATTTACAAAAATATAATACAAATCGAGACAATTTCTACATCTATTTCGAATATTCATCAAACAAAAACAAATCCATACGATTGATATTCATGGAAATAAATACATTAAAAAAAAAACAAATATTTACATATTATACTAGAAACTCGAATGCAAATAACTCAATCCCATCACAGCGGAATAGTTACCGTGAATAATGATATTTACCATATTGATTGGTAAATTTCGGCTTTCTTTCGGCATAATCAACCGATTTACATACAAGTGCTCGGTCATAAATCATCGCCCGGCACACACGTTCATAAACACACACTTCTGATAGAGGCAAATAATGTAAATTCGATAGAGATACTATCTGAGCCCTTATCGATTCGACCCGCCGAAAGGGCCAGGAGTAAACAAAAAGCGGATCGTTCCGACGGATTTTTATCCTGCGGGCGCCCATTTTTACTTTCTTCGCCGTCGCAAAAAAAAAAACGGCCATTGTCGACGACCACAATTGGACCGCGGTTCGAATTATCGCGCGTGCAATTAAAGGGAAATGTGTGAAAGTTTCCCGCGCCGTGTGTGTTCTCGGGATGCATATAATCGAGCTTTCGCGTGCGCGCAATCTTCGAAAGCTATCGGCACCGTACAATCGGTTTTTTCGACGACCCATCTAAATTTATATCGTTCTATTAAATATGCCAAAAACATAAAACGAATATACATATAGAGAGAAACGTGGAAAATCCGATTCTGTGCGCATTCATACGATTTTGAGCGCGTACTTTCGTTTTAACGTTTTCGTATCGAATTTTACATTTGCAACTATTAAATTTATTCAAACAAATGTTTTTAAGTATAGAGTAGAACTTTTATTATCTGAGTTGTCCAAAAAAAAACGATTTGTTTCAAATTTTTTTTACACAACACGCATTGAAACAGTTACGAGTATAAATATAACAAAATTATACTGACTCAGCTGTGATCGTGATCAAATTAAAACAAGGCAAAATTTTTATTTTATATATATAATATTTACAATTTATGAAGTGATAGTGACATATAATTTATTTTTAAAAATAATTATTTCATACAAAATAATATTGTACAATTTCTATGTTCAAAAAAGTTGGAGTTAAAAAGACAAACACAGATGGCGTTAAAAATAATGACTTCATTAATTATTAATTTGGGAACCAATAAATATACCACTATGGCGATTTTATATTATATTCACAAAATTTTTCAATATCAAATAATCCCCTATAGCGGATTTCTTTGTCTGTCTGTCTGTCACGATGACCCTCGCGAATTTTTTTTTTCTTCAAATGAACGACCTAAACCGTGACTTTTAAATTATGATGATGACGATGATTGATGGTGATAATGATGATGATGGTGATGATGATGATGATGATGATGATGAACAAATGAACTGGTTTTATTAATTAAATATAAAATATTCAAATCGAGTACACATTTTGAGTTCACGCAATCGAGTTTTCACATTTTATTGTTTTCCGTTTCTTAACGAAACCATAGCCGATGTTATTAACATCGGGCCTATATACTAGTCAAAAATAAATAGACTGTATATCTAAAAAATACTTAAAATTTTGTTCATAATTATCGAGTTTCAATTGTCCACGCCGTTTTTGTATGACACCGTTGAAAATCAATGAAAAATTCAAATGAAGTAAAATTTCTCGAATAAAATTCGAAAAGCCGACTCACAATGCAGATAGACACATATACGGGGAAAAAGTATGAATCACGACAGAATAAGAAATGGAAATTGAATATCTCCGTCGTTGCAGCGTGCGCGCCCGGTAACAAATCGTCCGCTTTAATATGCCGATATATCTCGAGAAAGAAGACCGAGACCCAGTCCTGGAAAGCTCGAAAACTCTCTTTTACTTCCACGAATTGGAAAGATAATTCGAAAACTATGACTCTTTCGATGTGGGATAGAAGACATAAAATAATCAGACTTTTCATTATTGAATAATGTGATTGATTTTCGTAACAAATAATTTTTAATATTATTATATACTAGTATCGCTATGTATAATAGCGGATTTCTGTGTGTTCGTCTGTCTGTCTGTGTATCTGTGTCGATGACGCTCGTGACTTAAAATGATCGACCCGTCGATACGACTATTTTTTTGCTTCTATAAAATTATTCTTCATGCGTATATGGTCTTAATGCGTATACACTTAACGTCTATAATATCATGCTTATAAAAGCGTCTCTATTGACTTATTTAATACGTCGATTACTAAGCAGTGGAAAAAATATTTGAATCCCCTATACATGTATATAATCACCGATGACAGATAAAAAATGAACTATTTTGATTTTATTAATTAAATATTCAAATCGGGTACATATTTCAGGTTCACACAATCGGGTTTTCACATTTTATCGTTTTCCGTTTCTTAACAAATCCACAGTTGATGTAAATAACATCGAGCCTATATACTTTACTATATAAGCCCGATTTCAATAAAATCGGCTGTGCATTGATTACCATTCTATTACGTAATAAAACAAAAATTAAATATATCTATCCAAAAATATTTTATAACCGTGGCCTTGCGAAATGTTTCCAGAATATAAGATTATAGGATTAAATTATAGCCGTTATTATAATGACCATAAAGACTAAATTTGGAGCTCGCAATTTTCGAGCTCGAGAATGATGTAAATAGCGATTATAGCCGTTATTTTAATGGGTAGTAGTAACATCGGCTGCCCAATGCCCGTACTCGATTTGAATATTCAATATTTAATTAATAAATCAAAATAGTTCTTTTGTTACTGTCACAAGACATCATATAGGTAAAGCCAGTAGTTAGTAGATAATAAGCATCATATTATAGACGTTAAGTTTATATGCATAAAGACCATATTACTATAAAAATTCGCGAGCGTCATTCAAACGAACAGAAGGACACATACACATACATAGACAAATCCTTGATTATATATAAGGGATAAGGGATGTGACAATCTATAATATTAGGAACTTTGTAAAAATGATATTTTTTTAATAAAAAAATATCAGACTACCTAGTCTACCTAGTTAACCTTAACTTGAATATATTTTTTTATTAAATTAAGCGATATTTTACATTATTAATAACGAAAATTTTTATCGCGGTGTTAATTACTTTGGCCTACTGAGCCGTCGTTCTGTTTTGTCCCTGTTTAAATACTCTAATGACAGTTTGGCATGCCAAAGTACCTATCTATGCTAATTGAAAACGTTGTGGACGTTGGAATTTTTTTTTTCAAAAAGAAAGAAAGACCTTATGTGACATTTTAAGTAATCCAAATTTTGTGATTAGATACAATTTATTACACATTAAAATCTTAAATATATAATTATTAAATCAACTGTATAAACGAACATATTTTTAACGAGATTGTAAAATTGAAAATTTATTTACCCAAGTTGAAAAAACCACAAACCACAATAAATGATAAGTTTACAATATAAATAGCAAAGTAACGCAAATCTTGAATTCAGTATTTTCAATCGTGACTTCGACTAAGCAAGACTTCAAGAACTCGATTGATTTTCATTTCATTTAAATCAAAATGAAATATCTTGCTGTGTGTCTCGCAATATTACCTTTGGTTTTTTGCCAAAGTGTTAGATATCCGACCGTAACCGTGTATTTTTATAAAACTGGCGGATTGAGAGCATGTGTTAAATCTTGGGATATTCCTAATATGAAGCAGTTTGAGTTCAATGCAAATATAAACAATCATATATACCTCAAAGAGCCTGGAGAAATCAATGGTACTGTCGTAGGAAACGTCCAAAATAAATGGTGTTTCGTTACAAAAAAGCCTCGTTTCCCAATAAATACCAACCAGTATATAAAATATTGGACTAGGATCACAACAGATACTAAAGTTATGTCTTCTAATGTAAACATGCTTTATGCCACAGGTAATAACTTAAAATTATTACATACTAATTATGTTAACACACCGTTATGATGCTATAACTTTTATTTTAGAAAACAATTTTGTGGATGATCGTGGACAAGACGACATGTTTTTGAAATTGATTAAAGATACACCTGAGTACAAAAGTACAGTTGAATTTGCAAAAAAATTTTATCCTCAAAATGATGAATATAAAAAAAATGACAACAAAATCGAAAGCGCATATGAAAAAACTATGAAACAATTGAAAAATATTGTGGATGATATGGAAAAACAATATAACCCCAAAAATTAAAGATCATTGCCCAATCATCAGTTCTGAAATTTATTTTCAGTAGAAAAATATTTATCTGAATAATGTTTTGAATTTCGTAAGTTTTATGTTTTTTCATGTATTTTAATGTTGATATATTTATTTGAGAAAAAAATGTTTATTCAATGTAGAGAAAAATATTAATTAAAATTTAAGTAAGCATTAAATTTAAAGTATTATTTAAATATTTTCCCTGTATTTACCTATGTATGTATGATATGTATTTCGAATTGATTTTTTTTTTCTTTCATTCAATTTGATTATATAATACCAAATTTCACACAAACATAATATACGAGAATAACTCTTAGTATAATGCATGAAATGTAGGTGATAAAGTCCTTTTTATTGCCCAGATATGGCGAGGCGTGAAAATTTTTTTCACACACACGCACAAATTCGTTATTCTCTGTTTATAACGCCAAATTCGATGGTCTTGTAATAAAAATATACTACTTTCTTATACTTAATGCTTTCATTCAAATATTTGAAAATTATTATAATAAAATCTATTATATAATAAAAAATTGTTTTATTTACATAAGTAATAATTTTGTCTATTTAAAAAAAATATTATTAAATATAATATTTTCAATTTCTTTGAATCGAAAATTCCTACATTTCGCATAATTTTCCTTCCGAACGAAATACAACGAAACGTAAACATTCAAACATCTATGAAAATCAAAAAAAAAAAATCTAGAAAACACATTTATCGCACGTCCGTATTTGAATTCACAATTCGAGTATCGATTGTGAATGTTTACCCATATTTTCAACGGCGGCGTCGCTACGACACTTAACCGTTTCAGCACGAAAGCGTTATGCCCCGAAGCACGCGATCCCCTGAAACGTTTTCAGCCAAGGTGCATCGGAACACTTAAGCATTCGTCCCTATTTGTAAATAAATAATCGCTCGGAAGACAGCCGGGACTGGGTCAAAGTTAATCGAGTCACGAAACGCTCCAGTCGCCCAAACACTCCTCGTTGACTCTCGGTAAAGACTTGCCGCCGTTTAAAGTTTATGGCGGTCGTTTAATCCGAGCCAGTCCACCGGTACAAAAGTGCTTTCTATCATTTCGAGAGGGGAAACCCGGCCATGCTTTCTGTCAATTAAGTTTCATTGTTGGACAGAGATTGTGCCGCCGTTTTCGAATTGAATCCGCTGCGGCTGAAACCGCGCGGCTGTCCAATGCGCTCGCATTTCTATGCACAGATGCGAATTATAATCGCGTGCATCTATGAAATGCTTTAGTTGTGGAATATTTATTGAAATGGTTGTTTTGATAGAAATAAATATGTTTTTCATCAAAAAATCGCAAACATCAATTTCGATCGCTATAAAGAGCGAAAAAGTTACAATCGTTTTCGATTCATACAATAAAAACAAATCATCACAACTGAGAAAAGTCGAACGTCCCGATCAGAAGTGCAATTACTCTGAAAGACTATAATCCTGCAGCGCACGTTAAGTTCGCCGAATGAAAGTTTCCTGTCGGCCAAACGTCACCGTTTCCTTAAACTTTTCTCATTTAACGCGAGCAGCATCACCGCCGCCGCGTCTCCCGTCGCCACATCTCAGGTCCTACCTACACTTGAGCGTCTCATTCCAACTTTTACAATATAAGAGGACGGCTAGGATGTTTACCTTATTGTTCCAAGTGGCGTCCTGGGCAGCCCTGATCAGGTCGTAGAGTGCGCAGGCAACCAGTGCGGTGATTCCAGTTTCCTTGCTCAGTGTTGCTGCAACGGCAAGGAGCACACAGCCCACTAGGGCACCGTGCTTCTTCCAACTCGACCACCACTTACAACCACTCTTACACTTCGAACAGACTTTAGACACGAGCCCGTCTGGGCAAACTTTGCTGTCGTCTACGTATTTCGCGGACCCGTTCACGACACTGCCGTTGTACACCACGCCGTTATTGGCGCAGCCGTTCACCAGTGTTAATCCGTTTGTACAGTTATTTCTGTTCACGTCTCCGTTAACGTGACCGTTGTACGGATTCTTCTTCAGCTGCCATGCATTTCCGCACGACAAGAAAAACTTCACGACGCATACTATGGCACCACACGCGCTAAAGTCCTCCATCTTTCCGAACCAGCTGCATTGTTTGATGTTGTCCATTAGATGCACCAAGATGTTGTCATAGTTGAGCCTTTCTCTAGCTAAAATATATGGTTCGTTTCCATTGCTCAAGACGTCTTTGTCGTAACCGTTTTGCACAATATGACCGTTTGTTGAGGTAATAGGTCGTCGCGTCGAGGGTTTCCTGTAACTTTTCTTACACGAGGAAACTCCATTGATTCGGCTCACGCATCTTTGGATGCAGCATCCATTGATAGGGATGTGGTTGACATTAATCGTATACGTCGGAGCATCACGATACTTCACATGAGCTACATAAACGAGGAAGCTCAAGAGATAAAAATTGCAAGCTGCCAAATCAGCTCTTCCTACTACTCCGGCGACGGCCTCGGTGTGGATGGGATGAGAAGCGAAAGTGAGGCCTGCAATGGCCGAGCCTAATGTCGTCTTGGCAGGAGGCAGAAGGGCCCTGGCCACCCTCACCACCAGCGCTGTGGCCAAACAATGGAGTAGCACGTTGACCAGATGGTAACCCCAAGGCTGGAAACCCCCCAACAAGTAGTTGAGGCGGAAGGTGAAAACACAAAGGGGCCTATAGGAGCCGTGCGATCCGCTGTCGGTCAACGGCGTGCCCCAGAAATCGTTCACCAAGAGGTTCCACCACGGCGTGCTCGGCAGCAGGTCTGGATTGCTCAATATAGCTCGTCTGGAAAGAAAATTAAAACGAATATTAATATTTATTCAAATGGAGAAATCGAGAATTCCGCGAAAATATCAGGCGCGCTCCGCGAGAAAAAAATAGAGGCTTATTTACAGCGCTCGGTGGAAAAATTCAAATTCGGCGAGCCATTTACATAAAATTAATTTACTAAATGTGAATATTCAAACAAAATAATTGCTTAAGTCGCGAGATTTTCCTCCGCAAAAACCAAAATTAATCATCTCCAAATGGTATTTTTTTTCCAGCGCTATGTAAGTAATTCCCAGATTTATTATTTTGAATTAAAATTAAGAGAATAATAAGGAGGCGCAGCATAAACAAAAGCTCGCTGCGCGTTTATCATTCCCCGTTATGATTGTAGCAAATTTTTCATCGAACAGATTTTCGGACTATCGTTAATTCGGACACCGTTCGAAGCCGCTTTTAATTAATCAAACACAAAAGCGAAAACTGACTTCAAAGCGAAAGAATACTTCCATCTTAATTAAAATAATCAATAAACATAAAACAAAAAGAAACATTTCCCCCTTGCACAAACGATATTTCATTTACAGTACAACATCGCAGACATCGATTCGACCAATCACCGACAACAACCCATAAATTCATAACCCATCGACGTCAAAATCGACGGCAGATCTGACCTTCCGGCAAACGACGTCTAGGGCTTAATTCACGACGATGATATCGGCTGACGTCCGCTTCAAAAGCCAACGACTGACAGGTGGTAAAACCGATTCGTCCTGCCCTGGCCAGGGCCGGAGCGGGCGACCGGGGGTGGGCCTGCGCCCCCGTGATGTATGAAGTGGGCTAGCTATCTTATCGGAGGCCCTTAAATTAACTGGCCGGCGATAAAACGGCGGCCGTTCTTCGCAAAAAGTTGTCGAAGCCTTCCCGTAGGCTTCTCGGTTAATTTTCGTCGTGTAGCTTAAGCTGGATTTCAGATTCGAAATGTTTACTTGTCGCATGAACACGTGATTAGTTGTGCGGTTAGTTTTAGATCGTCCGAATTGAATGGATCGGAAGGTTTCTTTATAAAAGTATCGATCGTTTGATTTTTTGCATATTTTTAGGTTTTTAATTAGTTTTGGCACTTCATAGACGATTCGGTGGTGAAAGATCGGAACCTATTTAAAATTCAATTAGGCATCCTTAATTCTGTTAAGGTTTAAATCAAAAAGTTAGCGATTGTGCCACCTTTTTTAATATGGATGGAGGAACTTTTTATTTAATCTCCTTTAAAACTCTCTTATACAGTATTTATACGGATGTATTTGGAAGTGTTATTTAAAGTCCAATAGAAATTTCTATTTTATTCTTTAAAATATTTAGTGAAGGGATAAATAAAGTTTATATAAGTTTTGAATCCTTCTTGTAATACGAATTTGTGTTGAGAAGAAGAAAATACAGGAACGTTCCATCGTACCACTTTATCATTGTGATTTGAATTTATGAATATTAATGGCAGTATTATATGGATAAACTTTGTCAAAATGATAAAGTTTCCCAGATGTACGCAAAATACACCAAAGTAAAAGGTATCGATTACGACCCGAATCAGTATTCTGATTTTCAAATTATAAAGTGTACACGTATATTTTTCATAAAATATATTTTTAATCGTATAATCACTAAAGTAACAAATTTTTCTATTATTTATCAAGAACAGTTTAAAAATAGTTTCTTAGTGTTCTTTGAGTAAAGTTCGCGTGCTAAGCTTTATCCCTTTATAAAGTGGTGATAACGACTAAGTGATAATAACGCATGATTTATATACTTTCATATAATATATCTACTTTTATTTTTATGTGACTTTTGATAACAATTCAGTGGTGATAAAACTGAAATTGAAAATTTATCTTCCATCCCAATATAACTCAGCAAACATCGAAATTATACAGGGTAAAATATACCACCCTTTTAAATATAAAGTTAAACTTTCGCAGCTTAAGAAAAGAATACTTAGGACTAATCCGATCGAAGGTACCTGACTCCGACGCGCCAGATATTTATTTATGAGCGCAGACTAAAAGTCAACATTTTATCGGATTTGTTACCCAAATAAGCCGAGAAGTGAGCAAAATGATATCAACATTGACGAAGCTGGCTCCAGTCATAACATTTCGTCGGAAGCAAACTTTAAACGTCGCTTCGACGACGAATCGAACCGTACAACAATGAAAATTCCCATAAGTTTCTTTACGGCGTGCAAAAGTTTATCAGGTGAATAAATAAAACGGAATTCTCCCTCGAGTTTTTTGATATAATTACCGAAGTTTGAATTTACGACAAACTTCTCGAACATACGTACTCGGAGAGAACTCGCGCTTAATCTGCGACTCCATTATTAACCGGACAATCTAAAGCGCGATCTGCAAAATGTACACACAAACAACGCATCGGCGGAAAAAAATTTGGAACTCGCGTAAATTCAACCTAATCACTTCCACTTTTATCTGGTCAACTGTTGAAAATCGCACTCGGTCATTTGCGAGAGGCTCCCATTGTTTGCGATAGCGTCGAGCTTTCAACGGCCGGCGCGAAAAAACGTTTCCCCGTTATCTTGTAAGTAGAAAGCGTAACGCTCACGCCAAGGCGATTGCGTTAATTAGACTCATAAAGTGAAGCTTCTTATTGCCTCGAGCCAAATTAAATGTGTGTAGAGCTTCTGCGAACTCGCATAGAGTTAAACGTACGTATGAGGTATATAAGGTGAACGAGTGCACCGCGTCTGTAAATGTTTTCGAAACTGCCTCCACGTTTTCTTCTCCTCAGCATTTCCAGCAGTGGGTGGAAAGCCAGAAACTGCACGTTCCCCATTTTATGGTTCCTCGCAACAGAAGAAAACCATTAGGAGCCGGGCGACGGTGGCTCATCTTGACACGACATAAAAAATTGTCAT
Organism: Hydropsyche betteni; assembly: GCA_028571205.2. Lineage (NCBI taxonomy): Eukaryota > Metazoa > Arthropoda > Insecta > Trichoptera > Hydropsychidae > Hydropsyche > Hydropsyche betteni. Next base: position 4,886,031 of record JAOXNN020000086.1, on the reverse strand, counting down.
GCTCGGATATTGTGTGTGCAACCGACAACGTGCGCCACGTATTATGTATGTGGAGGATCGTATATAAGTGGAAAAATTTCGCGCACGTGTGTGCACACGTATATATTGTACGTTTTCAGTGGTTCGTGTGCATATCATAGCGTTTTATAACCGGGGATGCTATTCGAATGCAAACGCGCGTGCAATAAAACATTTGAACATGGCGCGCTGCGAAAGCAATCTAAGCGTTGATTTTTCGTGAACATTCTCCGGCGAGATACGAAAGCTCTGCGAGACTTCGGGATTGCAGTATATTGCGAAATATATTCAGCTTATTTTGAAAAGTTTATTTTCTATTCGTGTTTTCAAAATAATCCGAACGTTTTAGTGTATGAAAATATAATGAAATAACACGCATCGATTCGTGTAACAAAAACGTAAAGAACGTTTCAAAACAGAATTCTTTCATATTTTTTTTAAATATAATCAAATCATTTATGTTGAATTCGCTTGCGATGTGCATTACGCGAATATTTCCGCGTAAAACGATGGAATTTTTGAATACGAAAGCAATAGGTAAGTCTCGGGGAAAGTCGACCACACGTACCGCAAAGTATAAGTCACAAACTTGACAAAGTGCCGTGGGGATACTCGAGACATCCCTTTATTACTAAATGTTACCACCTTTATTTTTTATTCAGCGCGACAAAAAAAAGGCTGTCGGAGGTTGGTTTCTTTCTTTATTTTCCTCCTTTTTTTTCATATTTTTTATTATACAAATGACGGAACAAGGGGATGATATTTTGATGTGAGCCGCGGCGAAACGCACTCCACGGGCTACGGGGGTTATGCGAACAAAAGCCTAGTGGGGAGAGAGCTTTATTTTTATTTATGCCTCGAAATGTATATAACGCCCACAAAACGACCGAAGGCTTTCGCGTTATTGTAGTTTGAAGTATTTAAATTTGTAAACGTATATTTCGCATACACGTACGTACAAATATTAGATTTCCGTTTGTTTTTTTAAGTTCCAGAAAAATACAATTAAGTTTTCAATTTTATCTTAGATCATCATGCAACCTTATTATAATCGTACAAATTAAAAAAAAAAAAACGAAACATGATACTCACTACGTGCTTTTTATGTTAGAAAAATTATTACTTCAATACGATGTTTACACTAAAATCACGCAACACAACAGTTTCATCGAAAACGAAAAAGATTAAAAGTTAGAGATTAAAAGCAAAGTTAGCAAGCATAATAGTTTGTTTTCAGACGAAAACTTTTTAAATGATGAAACGCAACTTACATAATCACCACAAAACTCAATTAGAATACGAAAAAAAACTTTCACAGCGCATTCAAACTTCGGTATAACAAAAACGACAACGCCATCGACACGATAAATCAAATCGGAGCCGTACAAAATCGATTTTGCAATTATACCGAAAGCATCATCAGATAACGGCCGTTGAGCGAAAGATAAATGAGCGACGTCCTTCAAAATGGCCCCCGTTAACTATTCAACATTCAAGTCTCTCGCCCAAACCCCTATAAATACAACATATATAACAGTTTCGAAAACCCAATTGAACGGGCATCAACGCGCAAACAGACCATCGAACATTCGAGAAATCGCATAATATACTTCAAAAGCGGTCAACTCTCGAATCCTGAGTGCATCAATATGTACACGATATATAATATTTCGGAGAAGGAACGGTTGCAGTGGTTGAAAGTTGGTTGCACAAGGACTCAAGATAGTTTCGGTGAAGTTCGTCCTTCCTGTCACGTCTTGGGCCAATTGTGCGGCTGCTCGAACACACGTGCCAGTGTGGACTTATTCCACAGTTCTATTATACGACGGGAGAGATGAACGGTTTTTCTAGTGGAAAGTCGGTGTATGTAACTATTGCCATCCGGTCGTGCGATGCGCGAGCTTTTGGCAGCTTTCCTCCGGAATCAAACGTTGATTTATTTCTTTATGGGAGTCGGTGACGTTTCATTTTTGTAAATAAAATTTTTCGAGAAAATACAGATGCAATGCTAACGTTCTTTCGATACTCGCAATATAATCCATATATATATATACAGTTTCATTTAAAAATAACTATATTCTTTTCAATATTAATATATTATATATTATGATTAGTAAACAACGATATTGAATTTTACTTAATGTAAAAGTTTCATATTTTCTCAAAAAAAAAAAAATAAGCATTCCTTTTCATATAATAATGTATATAAATGTTTATGTGGGTGTGCGTTTAATCTTCATTTATCACTTTTATATGAAATGGATTTTCCTCTCTCTCTCGCGCGCATTTTCCGTGACCTAGAGAGAGCCGCATTGTATGGAAACGTTCAATCGATACGCAGACAAAAATGGATGAAACACGTCCTTTACAAAACTGTTTTCCCTTTTGTTGAGTACGCGTTTCACTCCAATGACAAATATTCAATATTTTATCTTTGATGGCGACGCAGCAACGGAAACGTTGCCTTAACCCCGAAAAAAAAAACAAAAATTAAATAACGGAACCGTCGCCGCAAACGCTCCATTTTTCGCCCGTTTGACGGATCGAAAATCTCGTCCCGGGAATTTTCTCGCGTACGCAAATGTCCTGAATTGCTCGGTCATAAATCACCGCCGGCAAATTAATATAAGAAATTCTGTCCACGAAGAGGGAACACGATAAACAAATGCCTGTAAGCCGACTTGTTTGTACACTTTGACGTCCGCCGACGGGGAGGAGCGGGCGGCAAAGAAACTGCTTTAATTTTAATGTATTACCGTATTGCTTCACGTGAACGACGAAAAAATACACGCCGAAAAAGTTTACGTCATAAATTACGTTTCCGCTTTTATATTTTCATTTGTTTATTCTTTGTATTTTTTTTTTATTTCTGCGAGCATACGGATCTCGTCTAGCGTTTGAAACGTGCGCCACTCTAACGCGTTTTCTCTCGCAAACGTTCGAGAGTGAAAAATGTTTTTAATATTATTGCCAGACTTATTTGCTTGCTCTTTTCGGTGAGCAGCGGAGCCCCAATTTCTATAATATTTATGTGTACATTATTTTTTTTTCATTTTTGCGATGCGAGCCAGTGAAATGGCCAACTTCGCATTAATTTTCCGCCGAATTCAAGCATCGATGTTTTTTCGATAGATTCGTATTTGTTCAGTCTTTTTCGCGACACTTTTGTACACAGAAAGCACTCAAAATACAAGCGAAGCTATATTATTTCGTTTTTGTTGAAACTCACTTGAAACGAGCCTTATTGCTTTCAGCTCGACGCCGAATACACGACCACTATAAAAATGAAATTGTCGAATTAATTTAATTTTTTAATTCGCAATTATGACCGACATCATTTTGAGCGTTACATCGCGTGACGACACGAAACCGAATTAATATCAAAATGTAATAATATTAGGTTCAATTGCGATGCGATGCGACGACACACGTTTAGTCAGAGTTTCCGGGAAATCTCGCGGTGGCGCACCCGACTTTTCCACGAAGTGTGGAAAGACTTTTGTAGTTTTTTTTTTCGTAGAAAGAATAGACCTCCTGCATGTACCGCATACATAATACGCCGTTTTCCCTCAAGGAATAACTGTCTTCCTTTTAGCTTAATTTCCTAGCGGAGTAGCCGTCCTGCCCAACAGCACAATGCCTTTTGCTACTTATCACATTTCCTAGTCTAAGAAACATAAATAAAGATTTTCGCCTCAAGCTATTTCTAATATATACAAAGAGAAATTTTCGAAAATATTATTTCAAAATATTATATTACTGAACCGACAAACTTACTAAGATACATAAAATTTTAATTTACGCATTATTTTCGCAACAGTAAATAAGCATTTAGCAACCCTTAAACATAAATCAAGCATCCTTTCGTTCGTACGAATGTTCGTACATAACTCACCCGGCATCGAAAGAGTGATTACGACGCGCACGTCTGTTCGCTATACGAATTCATAAGTGAAACTCGAGTACGCAGCAATTTGTTACGTATTAAATAAGAGAGAGAGAACGGCCTGCGGGTCCTTTTGTTTGATTGATTAAAAAAACATTTTGTAGGGACGCTTTGTGCGTGGGCCGCGCCCCGCCCTCGAGGGAAATCATCAGGTTTCTGTTACGGGCCGTAACTTAAGTACGCCAAGAGAAGAACTGTGCAACGAGGCTGGCCCTCGTCGACGAGGGCCCTTCCCCTGTTGGGTTTTTTACATAATAAAACTTCGCATCGTCGTCGAAGAACTCGAGCAAAAGCCCTTCGAGTGTTATCGAAAGCGCTGATCGCCCTGTAAGGATCGCCGCGTATTTGTTGCTCGAAAATATTGAACGTCGCTTATGATACGTTGAAAACCCAATTATTTTGCGCGATTACGTTTACAGCGAATATAAAAATGAATATATAAAAAAACGGAACCCGTCCTTGAGACATCGCGAAATCCAACACGTAACACGAAACGCAATAAAACGCCAGAATAAAAAATAATGACGCGAGAGCGCACTCGAAGGAAGCCGTTACATCTGTCGCGATATTTTATTATCGCACGAAATTGGCTATCCGAAGACGCCGAAGAGATCTCCGGGCATGGACAACGAGACGGGATGCTTTCCCGGCACACTTTTTCCACTTTCCTCCGCCTTAATAAAGAGCTTTGTCAAAAATCAGTCGTTACAAGTCTGCAACAGATGTTGAACCTCGGTAGGGGTTGGCGTCGCGCGAGCTTCGCCCACCCCTACCGATTTCCAGCGCGAAATTGAAGGGATGAAACAGTTGGTGCAGGAATAAATAATTTATATTAAAACGTACCCCGACGCTCGCTAAGCTCTCGAATAAATCTGTTTACCTTCGGCGTCTGAGCAATTATGCAAATTGCACATCTCGCGACTAACCGATACGCGCATAGTAGGCTAATATTGTTATTTGAAATCGAGCGAAAAAAAAATATGATGAAGGATACGTATATTCAGGGGTATTGTATAAATACTGCGCCGAGTTCTTTCGCCTACATCGAGGGGGTCGCTTTATTAAATATTTTAGAGCTTCCTTTATTATTACTTTGCGCGCCCGTTTCTCGCTCCACGGTTCAACCCGTTTACTTTGTCTGCGTCACAGATTTACAGGACGACGCTAAAATTAAAGCGCTGAATTTTTTATATACGTTCGCAAATTCCGATATCTTGATTCGAAATTGTCAAAGCTTCCGAGAGCTCCTGTCCGATCGAAAACCCATTAGCGAAGCACAACACCGAACTCATCAGTGGCCAACAGAACACCATAACACACAAAACGAGCATCGACACCGAAGCACAATCGTATACGAAATATCCGCAGTTCGTCGACCCGCTTTGTGTCCCGGCGCGCTCTTCCGGGAATATTTTCAATCCCGAATAATTCAGCCCTTCCTGTCCACCGACGTGGGTCCTGGAGAGCCTCCGACGCTTGTTAGACGTCCATTGTGCATCCCAGTGGAGACCGATGGTGGACTAATTTACTTAGCATATTATTACTGGAGCCGGCGTCGCTCGCCGTTAATATTAACGTTGTAAGATTATACGAGTGCTCGCTGGTATATTTGGTAGCTCTTCAGTATGCTCGTCGGCTATCCTGATTCAGTCCAGAATGTATAATTTGTTCAAAAATCGGATTTATTTAGGGTTTTGTGTAATGGTTGGAAAGGTGAATGTTTTATCGTATATTTTTTTATGTTTATAGTTCTAAAATTAAATTTAATTAATGGGAATTCGTCGAGAAAGTTTTGAGCGTATTTTTTTCATGTGAGATGTATTTTGTGTTCTTTATATATAATATAATCAGATTTGTAGAATAGCTGCATTAGCATGCGCAAAAGTTTGGTGAAACTAAGAAGTCGTCTTTCAAGATTTTTTCTATCAAATTTAAATTAAGTTAAACTAACTTTGCAAAAGCAAAATATACATACGAAGAATGTATAATATAACATTTGCTCAAATTTTACCTTTTTCTTACTACGACTCGCATAATTTTACATTCGAAACACACGAAAGGATTATTCACACGACCCGCGGAAACTTTACACTTTTTTTACGCAAAACAGTAATTATGACACGTTCCGGAATAACATTAAACGCGACTTTCTCTTTAACGAATACGGTACTGGATAATCAGCCACACTTAACCTTTAAATGTCACCAACTCACAGAAGCGAGCAACGACAACCGAAATAACCGTTTTATTTCCACTATACACATATTTCTATGGGGCTTTCGCATTAATCAATAAACCCATCGCATTCATTGCGCACGAAAGTAATCATGTTACGACACTTGTTAACGCGATACGCGAGCTTGATGAATTTCGTAATTTTGAGCGCGCAAAAATGAACACACTTTGTTTATTCCGTAATTAATTCTTTCCGGAGGTCGGCCCGACAAAGGGCCAAAAAGTGGCGTCGTCGTCTGGTCACATCCCCAAGCTCTCTCCTGTTTGTGTGTCCAAAAAATAAGGGCTGTTTGCACGTCCAACCCTCGCGAAGTCGACCGGAACGAAGGACGAGTGTGTAAGGCTCTTTCCGAGCACTTGTTCTTTAGAAATGTTTGAAATATAGCCCTCGAAGCGATTCCTGTTATGAAAAATTCAAAACGAATTTTGTTGATCTTATTGCGAGTGTGTTATGTCACGAACGGGAATCGATACGGAACATCCCACCATCACGCATCGACTATCGAAATAACACTTCCGCAAATATTATTTTTATCTATTCAATTCGATATGAACTGGGTCGTTTTATAAACACCATAAAAACTATTCGAATCATTTTCGCGCGAACCCAACACCTCCCACCCCGAAAGCTCCACAAAGGGCACCCACGACGCACTTCCGTCCTACAGAATGAATCCCGAAGTAAAATTCTGCTCAACTAATTGATTAAATTCTCCGGCGTTAACGACCCCGTAATTAGTCCGTCCTCGGCAAAGAGCGAAGCCGCGGGCCGAAAGCTCCTAATTATTATAACCGAGCTACCACCTCGGCCCTTGCGGAATCGTACCGTAACGCGACACAGATATCGCGTATATAATTACGGAACTACGTACGTATAACGGTAACGGCCTCGTGGCCATATCGCCTAATTTGTCCGGGCGTTATGTGCATAACGGCGCGGACCCGTTAACGCCGAGCGGCTCACCGTAACGTTCACCTGGCCGTTTTAAAGACGTCGTTACGGAAAGGTTCGAGATATAGTCCTCGAAAGACGTTATGTAATCTCGGATGATGTTGCCGGGGAATTCGGGAGTGTTTTTTGATGATTCGGTATCGTATTTTGTAACGCGATGGTGATGTTGAATTTTTCTATTATAGGTAACTAGTATATAGGCCCGATGTTAATAACATCGACTGCGAATTGATAACCATACTATTGCGTAATAAAATAAAAATTGAATACATCTATGCAAAATTATTTTATAACCGTGTCGTTGCGTGATGTGATAAAACAAAAATTGAATATATGCAAACGTATTTTATAACCGTGCCCTTGCGAAATGTCTCCAGGATATAAGAGTCGTGAGCGTCATCGACACAGATACACAGACGAACACACAGATATCCGCTATTATATATAGGGGATAAGCATAATTTCAATGTGTCGCTCCGGTATGCTGATAAAAATTTGATTCTCCAGACTATCGAATATTGATTCTAGTTACGTTTTATAAATTTGTTTTGATACTCTTAACTAATTCAATTTTAAGAAAACAGAATAATAATGAACTTAAACCGTTTACGAAATCTGCTCATTAAAATATTTTGAAATATGAACTGTATTATAACAAAAAAGAAACTCAAATAATAACTCATTGAAAGAGGTATTTATAATTAAGAACAAAACATTCAATAAACTGAAAATTTTGAGCTTATAAATTTACATATAAAATAAAATTTCTTTTGTGTATTCATATTCAAATTGAGTTATTTATTATTCGACTGGATATTGATTAACAAACTTATCCAACCGTACTCTTTTTAATAATACAAATTTCAAAAAATTCATTTCAATAGTATTAATTCGTCGGCGAATACTTTTCAAGCATGCGAATTGAATATTGAAAATTTTTAATTAGAGACTGCGACACATGTTGGACAAATTGAATTTTATTTCAATATTGCAAACTGCAAAAGCACATTCGTATAACACATACAACCTACGCACATCATTCAATAAACCGATAATAACGTGAAAATAATATACAATCCCGAGTAAGGTGCTCGAGACGTATCGTTGAATGGATTTTATGTTATTAATATTCAAGCCAGGAATCGAACAGCCTCCTTGGGTACACAACAAGAGCTCACACACCCTGATATAATACGGCATATATAAAAGCGATAGCACATTGCTTCCGATATTGATTCAAACGTCAAACTCCCCGATATTAATTTCAGATCCGACACGAAAAATCCAAAGATTCCGAAGTGTCACAACATCCGACGATAGCACCGCATAAAATCGATCAATTCGATTATAACATGACCGGGGGCAAGGCATCCCCGTAGGCCGGCTACCAAATTGATTAATCACTCGGGATTCGGTCGAAATTCTCGAAAACGAAAAGCCGTTTTCGCTACTTTCGTACTTCGGGGTAAACTCCCGCGGGACCGCGCGGCCATTTCGCGACCGCGCGAAATTGAATAATGTCCCGCTGAATAAATCATGTTCGGGTCTGTGCGTGAAATTACAATTACACACATCTCTGCGATGTGTTCGGTGTCATTTTTTTAATGGGAAAACAGACGAGAGCCGTCTTCGGGACAAAGGACGACGTCGATGCGAAAAATGGCGTTCGCGTCCCGACGGGCGGGTGGGTCGCGTTAATTTAATGATCACAATGACCCTTTTAGCCGCCGGACCCGGCACAACTGCCAGGCCAAAGCCCTGTAAGGCCGTCACAGGCCCTTTGAGGTAAGTCGCCTTTATGGCGGTCACGATTAATGCCTCGATGGGGACAAACGGCCCAATAGGCCCCGCCAGCCGAAATGTGGCCATTCGTCTTACGCGCACATACGCTATCATTATTTCTGCGGATGTTAGATATAATTAAAGTCGGATTTTTGTTTTATTTCGTATTTAACTTTATTTTTTTTTCGTCGATGACGCGAATAAAGTGTATCGTGAGTCATACGTGCGCGCGGCTTTGTGCGCTCCGTCGCGCGCGGAAAACTCGGAAAATCGTTATTCAAAGAAGATTTCCGCGCCGCGCAAAGTGCTCGAATATGAAAAAAAATATATAAATAAAAACAATTCGTTCCGAAAACACGGGCGTCAATATGATTTGTCGAAAAGTAATTTTTTTTTCGATTGAACTTAACGCGCGTATTCTCGGTGACGTGTTCTGGGCGAATTGCGTTTCCATTTACATTAGGGCGCCGTGTCGGATCGTGTTTGACTTGGTTTTGTTTATACGCAAACAAAAACCGAGTCAAACATAAACAAATCCGAAAACTTGAGCCATTAAATGTTCGGTAACTTGTGAGAGGAGGCCGCAACGCGCCAAAGTTGCCGAAACCAAAGAAAATCAATTGAAATATACATATAAATATGTATCGAAAAAATATTAATAATCCCAATATCATCATTCTCTTCGAGGTAGTATTTCGTGTATATTTATGCAAATTGTTTAACGAACCTCGAACGAAATTTCAAACTCTGAAGAGGCTGTTGATAGCTATTATGCTTAAACGTCGTAGCTTTCGGTACGTTTATTCGATATGAAAATCAAATCGGCACCATCTCGTTCGCGATTAATTCTAATTTTATTTATAGTTTCTAAACACTATTCTGAATATAAAAGAACCTTGCATTAGGCGACTTTGACACGAACATGAATAAAACAAGCATTTTAATTACCCCCGTGCAAAGTTCATGTAATGAAATGCACAAACGTGCTTCTCTCCAGCGGAACATTGTTCTTTTATTCGCGCACTTTATTCGATTTTTATATAGTTTTCTCGCGTTTCAAAAAAAAATCACACAGCGTGGATGTTGAAACAGGGATCTTGGGGTCAAAAGAACGATAATTTTTCCAGACGTGTTTTCGCACTCCCATGAAAGGAGGCTCGTAAAATCGACGTTATGGAATTGTTTATGTTTTCGTCGCACGGCCGCCGTCGATTTCGTTTGAAACGATTTCGGATCACGCATTGAAAATATATTCGCGTGTATGTTATTTCTGACGCGTATTTAGGACAAATCTTTGATATATTGATAAACAAGGTCATAAACGCATACCATAGCTGAGCGAAATTGATCCGAAAATTTCCACTTAGCGATACGGTGTTATACATGACGCTTCTCAGAATCGCTTTAGTCAATTATATTGCAATAAATTTCTTAGAATACAATTTAAACGGCGCTAATTGATAAATTGATTTCACAGGAATTCGACTGAAATAATTATTAATTGATTCGTGTCTAGTTGTGTATTTTCGAATGTCACATGTTCGATATTTTAGATTTCGATTTAACAGTTAAGTGCGCTATGTATTAGGGAAAATTTTTAACCCAACCTAACAAATACACCCGGGCTTCGTATAACACGGTCATATGGTTTCACAAAAACGTCGTGTAATACAAATTCGTGTTATACAAGGTTTGAAGTTCATACAAAATTAGGTTTCGCGTTCCGAAAAAAAATCATAGATAGTTTATTTGAAAATGTACTGTATTTTTTTAAATAAACAAATATACATTTACATATTTATTGAAAAAAACTTTAATAGTAAAATATAGTATTCATTCATCATCGCTATCACTTATCGCTATATGTTTTACTCTTTTTCGAGATCGGTTGTAAGTTTTCATCATCAGAGGATTTTGGATTTCTTATGGTTTTAGTCTTTAAAAATTCGATAATAAGCGATTGTCTGCTTTTAGCGTATAAATCTTTACGTATTTCCTTATAAGTTTCCAAAATCTGTTGTAATTCTCTCTTGAATTACGAACTTCTTTCTATTAAAGGATCCTTTTCAATAAAAAAATTTCTAATTCAATGTCATGGCACATTTCATAGACGTAAAAATCAAACATATTAATTTTTTTCCTGAAATCGTGTTATATAAAGCGTGTTGTATAAAAAAAAATATACCACAATTTATACATCCATGTTGTATAAAACCGTATTATACAAGGCCCGGGTGCATACTCTTATTGAGTTGATTCAACATTTTTCCTTCATAGGATCTTTAAATAGGAACGCTCGAAATTTGTTAGGTTATAACAACCATGTTGTTAAAGTAACGTGTGTCAAATATTTTCGGCAAATCACCATCGAAGTTTATAGCGTTGAACAACGTGTGCAAACGATCAAATTTCATTATTCAAAGCCACTAAAGGGTTTTTCAATAAGGACAATTTCAATGAAATAAGTTGTGTGTGAGATTTCCATTCAATTTTTTTTCATTTGAACGTATATTTTTTATTCAGATACTAAAATCGATCAAATTATTTTAGTAATATAAAAACGTCTATAAATGAATATTTTTATAAAATTAACGATGCACTATACATTAAATAAAACATTGCTAAATTGATAACTTATGGTACAAGCCGCCCGTACACATTTCCACCGCATTTGCATAGAGACAAATGAGTGAAACTCTCCCGAAAATTCCGCATTTAATATCGCGAAATTTCCCACATTTTTTACACCATTTCATATATATACACATATTTTTCGTTTCGCGGTCAAGGTTTCGCATTTCGTTTTGCGCGGATTAAGCGAGATTGATGACGATCGTCGGTCGAAATTGCTGCGCGTTTGTTCGCTTTTTTCCCCGCAGGTTATGTATAGCCGTGGTCTTTTTTAGGGAAATTGTTGCTCTTATTTCCGCATTTCGTTTGTACCACGAAGACGAGAAACATTTGCGTTATTAAAATGCGTAATAAACCGCAGAAGTTTTCGCTCCCCCTCAGTCTTTTCTTGTATATACGTTTTTTTTTTCGATGTAATAATTTTCGTTGTCGCAGTACATTCTAGCAAGATTGTCCATTTGGTTGAGAGTCCTTTTGTCGTCTTCGAAATCAAGAGTTTTTTTTTTGATGTTTAATCTCGCTTTTTTTTCTTGATAAATATCGATATATAATAGATTGTGTATAAACATCGCGCATTGATGATTCATACAAATTTGTTACTTATAATAAATAAAAAAATGATTAATATATATTGGAAAACTGTTATTTAAACAAATTACAATGATTTTATAAACGTATTGGATCTTTAGCTTGAAAAAGAGTATCGTAATTTTTCAATTATTTTTAAATTTTCTTGAAACCATAAGTAATATATATAAAATCAATATAATTTTACGACGTTTATTATTTTATGATTTCAAAAACTGTTTATGAGTATATAACTCATGAATAATTCATTAATTTTTACTCATTACTTTTAATTTTTTAATTTTTTTTCTATCGAATGAGAAATTATAATATTGCTTAATACAGTACATGTATTATATATTATTCGCTTAAAAATCATATTCATATATTTTAGTGTCTTATATATCTTGTTTATATGATTGAATTTGGGTAATTGAAAATTATGCATATCCAAAAAGTTTGATCAATCTAATCGTTAATGTTCAAAATTTTAGACACATGAAAGTAGACGCAAATTAAAAATCATATTTTTAATATATTCAAACAATTAATCATCTAATTACTTAATTATTTTCATGACTGTATACTAAAAATAATATACTAACAATTATATCACAATCATATTCGAAAGAGCCCCAAGCAATATACAACCATATATTTAATTATCGCTCTTTTCAACAAAAGTCACTGTCAAATCTCGGCAGCCGCATAATACATATAAATCCCGGGAAAATTCGGTCCACGAGAGAAAATCTCGGGGCCGGGAAAAATCCCATGAGAACGCACCGCAATCTTGACGGCTACGTGTTCTTCAGAAACTATTCTCGAATAAAGCAAACCTACAAACTCTGATTAAAACCGACGACGGGAAAAAGTTATTAAAACGCAAATTTCGCGTCACGTTTCCGTTTGAATATTTTTTTCGGGAAGTTTTCTTTTTTTTTTCATATTCGCGCGACATCAACATCATTTTGCGGGTGATATACGAGCGTTTCGGCTCTCGAAGTGCTCGAAGCTATAAAAAAATGTATAGACGGGCTTTATGGCCTTCTCGTTGGTTCTAAATGATATATTCGAGCAAATTTCGTATCGATTAAATGGAAATTTATAAAGAATCGACGCTTTTTCTGTTTGTCGCGTGCGCGTTTTGTTCGGAAAATATTGAATTTTATATTCAATGTCGGAGAATATGTTTTATTTTGTCGTATTATGAGGGTAATGAGAGAATTTTAAGGTTTCGTAAGTCGTATGTAATACTTAATGAGTACTTTCCGAGAATTAAGTACGTGTACTTAATACTAAATACTATCTTTAAGAACTCGTGCGAGTAACTGATTCATAAATATTATCTTATGTAATTAAGGTTGTATTCAAATTTAAGAAATGTCCTTAAAAACGTATTATATAAGTTGTAACTTTATTATATAACACTAGTATATAGGCCCGATGTAAAAACATTGACTGTGAATTACGTAATAATATATAAAAAAAATAAATCTATGCGAAAATATTTTATAACCGTTCCATTGCGAAAAGTCGACGCCCGTTTGTTATATATAGACCCGATGTTGATAACATCGGCTGTGAATTTATAACCATACTATTACGTAATAAAATAAAAATTACAAAGATTATAGC
>JAOXNN020000086.1:4833365-4872162 GCA_028571205.2 Hydropsyche betteni | reverse complement strand
TCTTTTTCGAGATCGGTTGTAAGTTTTCATCATCGGAGGACTTTGGATTTCTTGTGGTTTTAGTCTTCAAAAATTCGATAATAAGCGATTGTCTGCTTTTAGCGTATAAATCTTTACGTATTTCCTTATAAGGTTCCAAAATCTGCTGTAATTCTCTCTTAAATTTCAAACTTCTTTCTATTATAAGGATCCTTTTCAATAAAAAAAAATTCTAATTCAATGTCATGGCACATTTCATAGACGCACAAATCAAACATATTAATTTTTTTCCTGAAATCGTGTTATATAAAGCGTGTTGTATAAAAAATATGGCACAATTTTTACATCCGTGTTATATGAAACCGTGTTATACGAGACCCGAGTGTATATCAAAATTCATGTCAGATCTAAACCTAAGAGTTCCAAAAACAATATAAACAAAAAAAAAAACAGCTCAAAACTTCAATTTGATTGAAAATTTATAAAAACTCAACCGCAACACTCGTGCCGAACCTCTGCAATTTCCGCGCGTTTTTAAACACTCAAAAACCAAAAAATAAATAAAAAAACAACACGATGCAGTGCGAACGGGGTACTTGGCGACAATCTTGTACACCACCGGAGTGTGGCCATGAAGTGAAAGGCGAGTGTGTAAAAGTGGCGGCGGCTGGCAAGGGACCAGCCAGCCGAGGGGCATATATCAGACGACCCGAGAACGTCTCCATATTACGTACAAAATACGTATCTGGGGTATAGAAACGCCTATGTAGGTGGGAACAGTTTTATTGTGGAATACGATACGTATGTGTGGGGAACCCCCCCGGCGGCCCCCCGTCCGCTCTTCTCTCACTTCAGATAATATTTCAGCGAAAATATTACACATGCACATTTTTCATGTGCCATGTACCGGCAATAAATTCGCGCGTTGCTCTCTCGCCCTCGCCAAACCGAAGCCACCCGCTCGCATCAAATATACACGTCCGTCTATGTTTTCGCAATAAAATTTTTCAATTTGTATAGAAATTCACGACGCCGACGTGAAAAAACAACTCTCCGCCGAATGTCTAATTGGAAATATTTCCGCCGACCGCCGAAAAGATTAATCTCGCCCGGAAGTATTTCAATATTTGATAAATACCGAATAACGAACGAGCGAGTCGTTCGAATTCCCCGCCCGTCGGAATATCTTTCTGCAAATTCGCAATACCGGGGATGTAGGACGGGGGATAAGGCTATGGCAACTTTCTCAGGATGATTACAGAGCCCGGGGCGGGAAAACTTTCTTCCAATTTAACGAAATTTTCTTTGAAAAAGTTCCTCCGGCTCGCGCTCTCGCTCTCTCCTGCTCCGCCGAAAAGGATTCAAATATCAAAAGTTGCAAAACTTCCGACGAAAATATAATTAGGTACTGACAAGAACATTCGATTCAGTCATATTCAAATGTATCGGCAAAGGTGGGCCGGCGCCCGATCGGTCGAAACTTTCTCCTCTCCGGCCCGTTTATTCGCTCTCCGCTCCTCGGGTAGGCTCCCTTTATTATTTCACTGATCGATCCCGAAATATAATGAGAGTGGGTTTCGGAGTTAATAACGGGAAAACGAGGCAAAAGTTATAATCTCTCTTCTCTCGAGCCGATCGTTAGTTCGAGCACGGCGAACTCCTCTCGAGAGCGTCAAGTGCTTTTTAACGAAACACAACTCTCTCTTGCCCCATCCGCCCGTCCATGCTCCTGAGGATTCGCATTATTTTGCGAGATACACGTCTTGTATTTATTTGTACACGTAACGTTCGACTAATCCATTACGCGGCGGGCCCGCCGCTTCAACGGCGAGTTTTCAACAAATTTTCTCCGAGTTTTCACACGTATACGATTATTGATGTTGGCTTTTCAATTTTCCGGCATCTGCCGAACGTACCTGACATTGCTCTCAACGGACCCCTTTCGGCAGGGGGTGGTGGGTGGACGGGTGGAAGAGCGCCGCTAAGAGCACGCTCACTATGGGCATCGATCAATCTTATAACACTTACAAGCGAGGAATGTAGCACCACCTGCTTTGGACAGTCCATCATTCAAAATTTGCAATATCCTAAGCTTTTTCAGTGTCGCTATTCATCACTGACTTCGGCTTTTTCGAGCTTACCGCTCACATCTTCGACGTTTTGTTTCTCTCCGTTTCCCATCATACAATTCAGACGTATGATCCGTTTCATATTCCTATCTTTCCTAAAATATACTCGTTTTTGTATATTTTTTTATCAACATAATATACTATTCCAAACTAAAATGATCTAATTGACACAATAAAATTCTTAAATAAAGTAGTATGATATTTTAATGCGTTAATGCTACACTTGCATGTTTGAAAAGGTCTCATCTGCGTATTATAGGCATTATATTCAAAACCGATTTCATAAATCAGCTGTTATAGATCGATTTGTCAGTCAGTATCACGTTGATTGATTAATCTGTTTGATTTAGACCATAATTAACACAAGCCCGGATCCTAGTAGGAGAGGGTAGGACACGATACACAACCCCTATATAACCAAGGACTCGAATCCCACGCAGGAGGGACTCGATCTGACTCCCAGTAATTTTGTTCTTCGAGCGGAAGCCTTTGCCTAATCCGTGATTAGAAGACGTAAACCATTAGCCGAACACATACGCCGGGCAAGTGTGTGTTCGAATCCAAGCGAAATTTCTCCAAACGCAAAAAAGGAGCATCGAGACCAACTTCGTTGCAGGAACTAAAGCCCGGTTAATGCCGTGGAAAGGTAGTGTATATTGATGGAAAAGTTGGATGGGGCCGAGATAACTACCGCTAAGCGGTTTACACAAAGTCCCCTGTGATAGTTGACGCCCGCCAGAGAATTAATGTTTTGACGCGGTGGAAAAAGGAAAACGAACCAACGTCGCATCGTCACACTTTGCCACAGGCTTTGCACTAATGGAAAATGTTTTGTTTGATTTTGACGCTCCTTTCATCGTTCGAAGATTGGAAATTGTTAATACGTTCGTGCGGAGGTGGTCTCCATAAAACAAACGACGCTCTTCACCATATTTCTCTCGCAAGTTTATATTTCCTCTTAAAATCGATCAATATTGGGGTTATGAAATATAAAACTATTCGTATGATAATGCTAATCATCATAATTATCAACCGTATAACAAGATTTTATAAAAAGTCTTGGCGGTACCTCATCTCTTGATAAACCTATCCACCTCCAAACAAATGTCGAACACTTCGAAAAATCAAAACTCGACCTCCGGACGAAAAACATTCAGCGAATCCATCTCGCACAGCATACGCGTCATCCTAAGCCACCTCTCTAAACCACGAAAGCTCTAATCACCGAAATACCTAAACGTCTCACCGTGGAACGAATCAACGAAGGCTTTGTGCGGAAATCTGACGAGATACGTAAGTGTTCGAGGAGAGACGCGTGCGAGCCAGAGCCGAACGACACAATCCGTCTTGATTAAAACGCCCGTCAAACGTAATACCATAACCAGACGTGGCAAATTTAATCAAAGGATATTAATTGTCATCCGTTTCCATTTATCAAGCGCGCATTCCTCGCCGAAGTCCTCCCGCGAGGACGGAAGCCGTCTCAGAAGCGCGCCAAATCAAATCAGCCAGGATGCGAATATTTCACTCGAGCGCGGTTAATGTTTCGCTAAGTGACTGTGGAACTAATGAAGTGTGTTTTGGAATCGGTGAAAATATCGGAATTTCGGGCGATTGATCAATTCGGATGTTTCCTTAAAATTTATCTTATACAAATCGATATAATTTTGAATCATTTCATATTACGACAAATTTATTGTTATCATAATTTAACCAACATCCAAATGTGTTCAATTTTAATTGAAGGTAATCGCTGAACTCATCGAATGGTTTCAAAAGCTTAAATTATTTGTCCGAATTGAAAGCTCAACGTTCGAAATGTTTCAAAACGTACAAACATTCAACAAATTTCATAGAGCGCTTCGACACCGAGGAAGTCATGTATGAAATTATGATTTCGAATTGTTCGCTTAAAAATTTCTCCCGCACAGAGCCGTGCCATAGGAGAAATTATCGATTCCGAATATATATTTATTGAGCTTGCTCCGGGTCTACTTTGAGCGGCGGGCGATGAAAGGCGAACGAGCAAAAGTGAACGAGCGCCATTAGCATTAATTTCAAATCGTGTCAAGAGAGACCAAGAGATGGGAAAAAAATCGCTAGGCGCGAAATTGAATTCCGCGTAATGCCCTCTCTCTACCGAAAGAACCCAAAAGGAGGATGAGGGCACAACGTTGGAAAGCGACGGAGTGCGTGGTCGAGAAGCGAGAAAGTAAAGGGAAATCCCCTTTCTGTCGGCGAACATCCGAAGGTGTGGGCGTGGGAGGGACCGAATTTCGCGTCGCATAAACCTTCTTTACTCCGACACCTTTCAAATCCATTTCGCACCTAATGGTAAAGTTATAATCCGGTCGGGGCCCCCTTCGTCCTGCTGGATTTGCGATCCCGGATTCCCCGGGAGGAACGAGCGCCCTTCCGTAATCTATACGCCGATAGAAAGGTCCTGGTTGCGAGTTTCGCTCTGTTGTTGCGTTATTGTGTGTCGCTTTTGTCGATGTGCGTATTCAATGCGAGCGCTTAAGTCGCGATAAAGAGAAACCCTCACGCGCTCAAAGCGTCCACTTCCGGTAAACTCGTTCAAAAGGCAACTCTGAACGACCGGCTCGAAAGAAATATCATGTCGATAATAAAATATATTTCGTCTTATTATTAACTATTGTGTTATTTGTAGGCCCTTTTATTTAAAATATATTGAAACTAAAAGTATAATATTTCAAATCATCATCATTTTCGAACCGTTTTGTGTCCACTGCAAGACAAGGTCTCACCATCAAATATTGGGGGTCTAGGCTACATACCTTTCCCGAGAGCCAATCTCATATCGAAATATTTCAAGTAGTATAATATAAAGGCCCGATGTTAATAACATCGGCTGTGGATTTGTTAAAAAATGGAAAACGATAAAATGTGAAAACCCGATTGTGTGAACCCGAAATGTGTACCCGATTTGAATGTTTGATATTTAATTAATAAAATCAAAAGAGTTTATTTGTTATTTGTTTGTGATATATAGGTAAAGCCAGTTGTTAGTATCATATTATAGACGTTAACTGTATAAATAAAGGCCATAGGGCCAGGCCATAAAGGCCATAGTCGAGAGCGTCATTTGAACAGATACACAGACACACAGAAATCCGTGATTATTATATAGGGGATTGTGTTATTTGTAGGCACTTTTTATTTAAGACTATCAACTGAAAGTATAATATTTCTAATCATCATCATTGTCGACCCGTTTTGTGTCCACTGCAGGGCAAGGTCTCACCATATCCGAGAGGTAAACTCGTATCGAAATATTTCAAATATTTTGAATTGAAAAAAAACTTTGATATAAAAATCAAAGATTTTATTCATCTAAAATTAAAAAAAGTTATTTTCAAAGAAAAATTTTGAAAGTTTATCACAAAATATTATTATTTAAAAAAAAATCCAAATAATTAAAGTTGATTGAAAACTTGGCGCGTTAAAAACACAAATTCCGCACCGACTCCCCGAACACAATAAAAACCGATCGAAACAATCGACAAAGCCCAAACGCTACATCGCCGATAACAAAACGACAAACCGCGTTCGCTTCTTATAAAAAAAAAAATAAACAAAAACAGGAAAGGATCAACCGTAAACAAGAGTCGGCCGCGTTATCTTTCCACGTGCGAACCGGCGTCCGAACCGCCATTAAATACACACCGAAGGGCCGGCAATATGAGCCGGCCGCGCCCTTATTACATCCCAATAAAACCCTCCTGGTTTTATTTCTACATCGGAAACGTCCCGCGTGCAAATCACGCCGACCCCGGAAAGAAAGGGCGCCCGAAAATAATCCGGGACTTCGGGACGCCCTTAAACGCGCGCGACTCTCCCGATGAGAAAAGGTCACCGAAACTCGTTGTACTGTTCGATATTGCTTTCGTATAAATGTATAGGTAAGTGTCGGATGATTGCTAAGAGAACGGGTGAAATCCGATGATATTCGAAGGCTTTTATGGATGTGACGCGATTGTTGTCGTGAATGATTTTTGCGTTTTTTAGCAGTGATTGTGGAGTTTTTTTTTTATTTGTTTACGATTATGATGAAACTAGTTTATCGAAAAAATTTAATTTCTATTATCTATTAGTTCAATGCAAATGTTTCGTCATATTTTTTTTTATCAGATGTATTTTGAAATCGAAACCAATGCGATGCAAATATCGTACTATCGGTCAACTCTTATCTTCAACACGATTTTCTAATATTTTGAAGTAGTTCAGCATTAATTATGGCCAGTAATATGTCATTCTCATGTTTATCACTAATAAATACTATTTTAAAAATCTCTAGATCTGAATTTTGAAAACTACAACTGATTGTTCTAATGTTAACTGCATCTTCACAAGTATTTTTTGGTTGACGCAGTCGTGTTATTATTTTGAAAAAATCCCTACAGTATAAAATGTACTTTATCATTAGAAATTTTAAAATTTCCTATTGTTTATTGGCTAGGTCAAAACATAACAGATACTGAAAAGAAAACATCTTTCCACATAATAAAATAGTTGTACATATATATATGTTACATATGAATACATATGTTATCAATTAATTAGAAAAATATTTGACTATCAAAAAACTACGATGACACTTTTACATTAACCTAATATTTGAAAAAAAATTCTTCACAATTATTTCGTTAATCGTTTTAAATGTAAATTTAGGCTATAGTTTCACCTAATTCCATCATTAACCCGGTAACGCTAAAATCGATTCGAGCTCATGCAACCACGAATGCGATGCATTTCCCTTTTCAACTAAAACAAAACGCTACATCTCTTTCCCAAATCAACATTCAATATACAAAAGCATACAACCCCAATTGAAAACCTACACTTCACCCTCCCACTCTAAAGCCTCGATCGCGAACCTGGCGAACAAGAAACACGCACAACAAACGTCAACCGACAATATTTACAAACAATACGAATACCGCAACCCGAGAACGCGCTCGCGCACCATCCCTATACAGGGATGAAAGCTCGTTTCCACGAACACGCGGCCCTATTTCGGGAATGCACGCCAGGCATCCCGCCAGGCATCCGCGCCTGCGAAATAATTATAATATAAGCCCGATATGATATCGCCGAAGCGTTCAAATGGCGTGGCCCGTCCCGTCCCGTCCCGTCCCGTCCCATCCCGTCTCCAGACTGCGGCCGAATATTTGTATTGTGTAAGATATTTCATAACCGCATGCCTCGGTTCGGGAAGGGCGGCTAGAAAGGGCGGCCCACGAATTATGTCTGGTCGCGACGACGCAACAATTAATCAATGTCTTCCGGGGGATGAGTCCATCGGTCAGTTCCTGCGACCCCCCCTATGAGGATGTTGCGTTGGAAAATTCCGCGAATTCCGCAAGTGGGCACTGACGTGTTCGGCGGCGGTGATATACGTATACTGGTGTATAGGCCCGATGTTGATAGCATCGGCTGCGAATTGATAACCGTAGCACCACGCATATGCATCGACTGCGAATTGATAGCACAGCAACCATAGTATTGCGTGATAAAATAAAAATTGAATATATTTATGCAAAATTATTTATATATATATTATTTATATTCTGGAGACACTTCGCAACGGCGTGGTTATAAAATATTTTTGCATAGATATATTTAATTTTTATTTTATTACGCAATAGTATCGTTATCAATTCACAGCCGATGTTATTAACATCGGGCCTATATACTAGTATTATATTAAAGTAAGGAGGTGCAATTTTTTAAAAGAGCTTTCCATTTTGCATCCTGGAAAACATGGTCACCCTCATTAAAATCGTAAAATTTAAAATTTATATGGTCGGTAAACTACTACCGGTGAGTTACCCACAAAGAAAATATGAAATTTTATTTTTATTTGAAATATCATATCTTTACTTTAACCTTTCCTTACCGGTGATGTGTATCTTCTACACGTTGCTCTAATAACCATCAATATCTCTATAAGTATAATAAATACAAGGTTAAAATTTTAGGTATTCCTCCATAATTTATTTATGCATTGATTTAAAAAAATAATATTAATAATAATCAGAATTTATCGAGTATATCTAAGCTATTTTGTGAAAAAATTTGCGTAAAACACAGCGTTGAGCTCAATGTACGTACATTTTCCTATCTCACTCTTGCATACTTCACTGTAGAAGTGTGAGTAGCTCAACGTTCTCAGTCGTGAGTGGGGGGCATTTCCATCTTTAGTGCGCAGTGGCTTTCTAGCCTTCAACTGAAGTGGGCCTATGTCCATTTCGTGAGTATTGCCAGGTGGTTTTTTAATGATTTCAGCAAATAAATCACAATTATTATAATTTTTTACTTCAATTATGATTAATTAAGGGGATTAACTATGAATGTTTTTATTTTTCCGATTTTAAATCGCTAATTTTTGAATGCGCAGTGACTACCCAACACCGGAACGCGCGTTTTTTTTAGCACTATAAGGGAAAGGTTAAAACATCATATTTTCTTGGTGGGCAACTCAAAACATCGTGGTGGGCAGCTCAATTACCCGCAGATAGTAATTTGCCGACCACTCATCTAAACCAATCAATTTCTTGAACCCAAACTCGCGCTCAACATCGAATGCATCGAACATTCCAATACAGCCTCCGTTCGAGCATAGCCGCCCACCGAGGGCCCGTCGCCGCCTTTCCGGCTTTCTATTTACCTTGGAAAACTAATAACAAACTATCCCGAGGATATTAGGGCGGTGGAACTTCAGCCAGCCATGGAGTTTCACAATTAATAACATCCGCGCGTCGGTCCTTCGTTCCGCCCTGGCGCGCTTAATCTCAACGTCCGCAACATATTTCCATTATGGCCGCGCCGCCCTCTTTTCCGCGAAAATCTCGCTAACAAATTATTATTTGCGCGAGAGGAACGTACATAACCTCGCCTGTCTCGTATGGGGAGGATGTGTTGTGAATCTATCGCTCTCGTGTCACTTTGTATGTGAAAGTATGATAGTACTAGTATATAGGCCCGATGTTAATAATGTCGGCTGTTGATAACCATACTGTTACGTGATAAAATAAAAATTGAATATATTTATGCAAAATTATTTTATAACCGTGCCGTTGCGTGATGTAATGAAATAAAAATTGAATATATGCAAACATATTTTATAAACGTGCCCTTACAAAATGTCTCCAGAATATAAGATGATATAGGATAAGATGATAGCCGTTATTATAATCACCGTAAACACTAGATTCGGAGCTCGTGTAGCGATTATAGCCGTTATTTTTGAATAGCATATAGGTTAAATTAGATTGATAAATTGAGAGCCTCACAAACAAATACAGTCATCTGTCATTGGTGATTATATACATGTTTAGGAGATTCAAATATTTTTTCCACTGCGTAATAATCGACGTATTGCGCAAGTCAATAGAGACGCTTTCATAAGCATGATATTATAGACGATAAGTGTATACGCATAAAGACCATATACGTATGAAGAAAAATTTTATATACGCAAAAAAATAATCGTATCGACAATTTGTTTTAAAGACGCGAGCGTTATCGAACAGACACACAAATGGACACACAGAAATCCGCTATTATAAATAGGGGATCTGCCCGACTTTCGTTAAATAATTCGCGATTCGGAAAATGGTGCGAATATTTCGCGTCAGTTATCACAATAATGAAAATTCACTTTGAATACAATTTTTTGACTGTTTTTCAACAGGAAATTCTTTCAAATGAAATTTATATCAAAGGAAACGTCGTTTCTAACCGACGGTTGCGTTTTACCATTTTATTTTATCTGAGAAACGTATGAACATATTTCACATGAAAATCTTTTTAATATTACGAAAACGAGTATCTGAAATGGTAGTGTAAAAATATCCCCGAAGCCACGTAATTCACAGCGCGCTAGCTTTTCGCAAGTCACGTCGACGAAGCTTTCAGCAGTTGGTGTATAATACCAGCATGCAATATTAACTTCGGGGGATCCGTTTTTAGTTCAAATTTCAATTTACAACATCCTTAAAGAACACTTTTGATATAAATCAAATTGCGGCACGTATACGTGTACAAAGTTCCCACCATTTGTTACATCACGTTGCGCGACCCGCTCATGTCTAACCTAGGTTCTCTTATTCAATCGAAACTGAAACTTACATATTACAAATGTAAAAATTTTAAATAAACCAAGTTGACTTTTAAATATTGCATATATTGTAGAGACATTTTTTATTTATTTTTTGTATAAATCAACTTGTTTTTTTAAATAAAAATTAAAGGTAAGGTTCTCACCTGTCATCGTATACGAATCCAGCATCCAAGGTGTTATAGTACAGCAGAAAAGCCAGAAGGCAACAAGCCAGGCTTATCCAATCCATGGCCGTGGCAGTTATGGGCCGCTGTTCTACCGCGGACCTAAACTACACTCACGACCACCTCAAAAGCCTCAACTCTTTCGATTGCGAACATCCGTACAACATCCCTGACGAGCGATGCATGCCTTCAGCTGTTCCACCTGAAAAAAAATAATTCCACATATTAAAGCACTAGTATATAGGTCCGATGTTGATAACATCGGCTGTGAATGTAAAGTTCGAAGAAATATATTGATAACACAATATAATTTATCGAAGGGGAAGCCCACCATCCCGCCTGTTACATGCACCCCACTCTATGCCAGCTTAACACAATATAATGTCAAATTTTTTTAATCAAAATAGAAAAAATTAAATTAAATTTGTTAAGAAACGGAAAACGATAAAATGTGAAAATATTTAATCATTTTAAAGTAGATTCCCGTACCCGATTTTAATATTAAATTTATTTTAATTATTTAAATTTATTATGAACGACATCTATCGTGCTCTATAAGAATTAATTAATTAATCAATTTAAAGCATTATATTATAGACGTTAAGTGTATACGCATAAAGACCATATTAGAATATTTTTAATGATTTAAAGTTTATGTTTAAAAAAAAAAGTGAAAAGCGTAAGCCGCTGGTAACGCGGAGGTTTGATCGCTCGTTTACGTTTAGACGGATCCGGGTTCAAATTCCGGCCGAGTGACTGCGATTTTCTAATTAGAAAAACTGATCGTATCGACGGGCCTATCATTTTAAAGTCATGAGCGTCATCGAACAGACACGCAGACGAACGAACGTACATACAAAAATCCGCTATTATGTGTATAGGGGATATACTTTCGAGGTTCATTATTAAGACCCAGCACGATAATCGATACATTGTTTTGCGGTATTTCCGTATGAGATTTCCGACATACAAAGTTGTTAACGGGACGCCGGTCTGCATTTCCATGGAAACGGGCATTGTCTCCACCCCCGCAGTGATAAGGGTTTGTGAGGGATTTGACACTTGAAATTTACATTTTAATTAACGCAAATTCACTGGCAGTCGTCCACCGCATACCATGTATGTATATGCACGTGGAGTATGTGTGTTTTTTACTAATGAAATACTCCATTAATTCAACGCGGCAAAAAATACTTCGGCCCAGAGTTTAATAAACTTTCTAATTTATCGGCGGCTTCAAAATTTTCCGAGTTGTTTCAGATTTAAAAGCATATTGAATAAATTTGAAAACGGAAATGATTTCTACAGAAATGGTCACAATGAGTCAATATCGTTATAAAATTATCGTAAATCCCCTATATATATAATCGCGAATTTCTATATGTGTGTGCCCGTCTGTTTGTTCGAATGACGCTCGCGACTTTTTGTAGTAATATGGTCTTTATTCGTATACAGTTAACGTCTATAATATGATGCTTATTACCTACTAACCACTAGCTTTACCTATGTCACAAATAAATAACAAATGAATGATTTTTATTAATTAAATATTAAATATTCAAATCAGGTTTCATAACAAATTCACATCCGATGTTATTAACACCGGGCTTATTCACTTGTTTGAATATAGTACCAAACTCAATATGATAAATGTGTTGATCAAAATTCAAAAAACAATGTGAAATGCACAATATATAAAACAAAAACAGATACTCTTTTTTACCTTTAATTCCATTAATGCCATTTCAATTGAAATGCAATAAAAAATGTCGTTTAATAAAAACTAATTGAACAAAACAACATCAAAATATTTAATAAATGATCGAAAATATATTTTTTTTAATTTTACCAAAGTAAATGGAACATATTTTTCAAAAGTAATTATTTTCAAAAATGAATAAAATCAAATAATGAGTAACTTAATTAGTATAATCATCATCATCATGTATAATTGCACATTGTCGATCCAAAACAATTTAAAAGGAATATTTTAGTGTTCACTATACTTATATGAAAATTTATATATAAAAAAAATTCCTACAGCAAACACATAATCATATCATACAAAAAAAAACATCACACGCAAAACCCAAAAACCTAAAAATTAAAACACCCGAAAAAAACCAACCCCAACGCCAAACGAAGCGCAAAAACGCACCATTCATCACGGGGGGGCCGCGAGCGCGATTTCCACGATTTCCACGATTTCCACCCCGCGGGAAAATCGCGACTAAAGGTTTTTCCGACTTTACACCTCTTCGGTTTCCCCGGGTCGGTCGTGCGTGTTCGCCAGACACGGAAAGACAACAGGTCTCCGCACTTTCGCGAGCTTTCCTCCGCCGCTCCTGCATACCGTCGGCAAACATCACGTATTCGCTACATGCCCGCCGCGATGTTCGTCTTTTAATCGCATTTACCTTTCTGTTTGTGTTGTGTGCTGGGCTGTTTGCGAACTTCGACGGATTCGTGTTCTGTAGGAGGTTTTTTGGTGGATTTCTGCGAGGGGGTGGGCGTGCGGTTGATGGGTGTTGAGGTGTTTTTTGAATTGATGTGTAATATGATATTCATCATTGTCGTCATTAGCAATCTATTGATTATCCAGTTTAATATAAATTTTTATCAATTATATGATCGGTTAGGCTATAATTTATCGTGCTAGCTCAAGTCGTTTTATATGGGGCACGAAACATAAGAACCAGTATGTTCGTACGAATCATATCGCAATGACAACGAGTGAGGCAGACGAGGTAGAGGATGAGAAGACTGCGCCTTCGCTGATCACTTTGCAATTCCAATTTCCACCAGTTTATCAGAAAAGACAAAAGAGTTGGCCCTAAATGATTCAGATTTTGGAATCGCACAAATCATCGGCCTAATATGATATTGGATTATGTTCATTTTGTGCGTAGTTTTCAAACTGGCTTTTTTGTGAAGAAAATCCGATTTCTTAAAAATACAATGGTACTAATTTTTAAATTTCTATAAAAAATCTTAAAGTTTGAATGGAAGAATCATTCTACAAATTGATTAATAAAATCTGTAAAATATATAGAAAAGAAATAAATTTAAACGGTTTATCAAATCGACAATTAGTAGATTTCCATTAAAATCAATGAATCTTTATCAGTGGTAGTGAACTTTTTTTCATTCACGTTCCAAAACTTACAAACATTTTTATTGAGCATTGAGCATGCCAAATAATCTTCAAACCAAATATGTAAAACTGTACAAATTATACGATCGCCATCATTCGACACACAACAAAAATATTCCCCATTCAAAATTCAAACCTCATTTATTCCAGATCGAAAAATACACAACATTCGATGCAAAACCACAAATTTCCATACCCAATCCCCTTACGGCTTCCATCCTTGTGACAATAAGACCGGTGCATTATGCGAGCTGCAATTCCGTTCACGGAACGCAACGCACACACACACACACACTGGCCACTGCACACCCAAATGCACCCAGTTTCGAAAAGAGGCAAATACCAACTCAATTACCAATTCAAATGTTTATTTGTGCGAGTGCCCATACTCACGGCGCAAAGTCAAACGGCGATCGCCCGCGGCCATGTCGGTCCAAATTCACGTTCGATCATACTCGAAAAATAAATATTGTTTTTAACTTTCGCATAAAACTCGAAAAGGGGAAAATTCGCTCCATTTTCGCCAGAGCGCACTTTTTCTGGGGTGTATTAGTTGTGTTATTATTTTTCGTTGTACCTCGCCGTTTGCTTCTGTTCGGTATCCAGGATCGAAATGTAAATACGAACGCTGAAAAAACTGAGCCATTTTTCACTCGAGTGAATTACAAAAATACGAAATCGTCTCGACAGAATGAGAACAGTTTTTTTTTGCGTTGCGTAATAAATTCGGAAAGAGCGACTTTTGTACTGTACGAAATATAAAATTATAATGAAAATGTTATTGTCGAAAACGGTGGTTCGTATTTGAGGATGTGTGCACAGTAGTTGAAGCGAGATACGTTATATTCGAGAACATTCGGAAGGCGCGGCCGTGGCGGGAAGTTTGTTTCGAAACTTTTAATTGAAAATTTCATAAGCAAAAAAAGGGAAATGGAACTTGAATATATATGAAAGGAAACACTTTACGTTAAAACAGAGTTGAACTCGAGTTTGATGATAAAGTTCCATTGAGAGAGCGATTTTTTTCCACTCCGCAGCTGAAAACTAAGATAGTCTTAAAATTCAAGACTCGATGAAAATATGCAAATTCACTTCAAACGAATATAAAAAGACGAACCGTTCAATGTAAAACTTTTAAGAAAATTTCAATTTATTAGCCATAAATTTCGTCTTTCGTAATATATCGACCGAAATAAATTATTATTGATTCCAACTTATACCTTTATGCTACTGACTTTTCCCAATATTTTTCAAAATAAATGAAACAGCCTATTATATAAATTGAAAATATAACGTTTTATAATATAAAAAAATCGACAGCTTAACCTTTTTGGCCGTATTGGTTTCCATAAAACCACAAACCATAAAAGTTATGTATGAAATGAGATGAATTGATACTATTTGGAATAAAATAAATTCGGTATATGTTATAGTTCAGTTCTTCGAGGGCTTATTTCTCTTTTCCACGTAAATAAACGAACTCGAGCTTTTGAAAATATCAGGGAAGCCCCATATTGAAAAACAGTGCGCACTATTTAGGCTTTCATATGCGATCATTACAAATAATAAACTACTAAATATCAACTCTACACAGTTCTAACTATACAAAACTCCAAAAATATTTTCCAAAAGTAAAACACCGCGAACAATCAACCCGCATCGCGTCACTCGAGCGACTTTCGCAACAAATCAAAAGGCACCCTTCACCTACAACTCTTACCTACCCCGGCACCCACCCCTACCCTCGAAGGGTTAAAACATGTATAATATATTATGCGACACACCGCTAATGGGTCGAACGTGTTTGCACACGGATGCGTCACGCAAGGGCCCCTTCGGTCAACTGTCAGCAACGAAGATTCAACACTGGGGCGTACAACGGTATTAATTACGCGTATATTGCCCTCTTTCGCATTTTTATCGGGCGTCCGCAGGCGGGAAAAAAAAAAATGGATATTAATATATACAATAAATATAGGCGGCCCACATACGCATCCGGCGTTTTCAATTTGGCAAATGAACGCGAGGGCGCGAGCCAGTGTCAACAGTTCGGGCGAATATTGTTGGGCAAACAAAAGGGCGGTAATGGAAAAATTTGTCCCTAAGTTACGGGACGGTGTTTGAGCTCGATCGCAAAGTGTTCATCGCCGTTTCTATACGTAATACGCGTCGATAATAAAAACGTTCGAGGTGGAAAAAATCGCGCGGTGCGCCCAAACGAAAAAGCCGAGGTCGAAAATAAGGGAGAAAGTCGCGCGGAGGGAAAAAGCCGGGAAAAATAAAAAGGAAACTAACCGATTTGGGCGGGTGTATTCCCCGGCCTCTCTCTCTCTCGTTTCTATTTCGAGAGTGTAAAGTTTGAATGGAGCACGCAATCGCCTTTGTATTGTCTTTTGACTTTTTGTTGCGAGTTCGCTTTTTATAAATAAATGCGAGTCCGAAAGCTGCGAGTGAAACAGTTCCGAAACGAAGCCGTACGCGCGTTTTCACACACGCGTTCGGAAAAAGTCAGAAAGTCCATTATTCAGACGTCATACGACGAGATTTATTTAGATCGCCAGCATTACATGGAGCGAAATTTATTTCGGATTTATGTGAATGGTCGAATTTGCGGCGAATTCTCCGTTTATCAATTTGCACAAATTGATTGCGTCACATAATAGTTAATCGAAATTGGATCTGCTTTCAATTACGTTCTTCCAAAACAAATTACGCATTATAAAGACGCGAAATAATCCTTTCGTGTTATATTTGTTATTACAAAATTGGTTTTAATATTAAATTTAGACACAATACCACGCTGAAATACTATTAATAAAACTTCCATTTTGATCGAACCTTGGACCGCGAATACCCACTTGACTACTTCTGGTCGTTAATATTTATTATCATTTGGTGTCCGCACGAGCCATAGACAGCCAAGTATCGGAGCGAAATAATACCCGAATAAATTCACAGATAAATACATTTGTTATTTTAAATTTAGGTTCGGAATTAATTCAAAACATTTCCTTGCCGCTTCCATCAATGTAAATACGCGCGTTGTATTTCTAATGAATAATAGACGAACGTACTTCCTTGCATACATTACGTTGTACGAAACAGAATCAAAACTAGGACGTAAAAATATAAATAACATCTCACGGAGAATGTATTATTATAAATCTTATATAAATAGGCTATTTGACCGTGTTTCCAGGATATTATTCACAATTGATTTCACACGAGCAAAATGCGACGTCATTACCATCAGTCGATATTAATATAACATATTTTTCGCCCACTATATTTTACTAAAAAAAAAACATAATATTGGTTAATCATGTACTAATTCTAAGAAAAACATAAAAATTAGGGTTTTCAAAGACGATAATCTTTCGAAAAGGGTGTGATAGATAAGATGTAATCGATAAGAAGATCGCACCCTTTCCAGAAGATGATCGCCTTTAAAAACCTTAATTTTTACGATTTTCCTGAAAAGTGATCAATTACTGGTATATGGTCAACCACTGTTGTCGTTACCATATATTTGAATTTCAAAATAAAAATATAGTATTATATATTATACATCGACCCCCCCGGGGTAATTAGCGCCCGACGCCTCCAAATATTACGTTTCCATCCTAGACTCTTTTATTTTTCTTTTTTCTTATCCAGCTTAGGAGAGCCTACAATATAAATAGATTACGTCAACACTATCAATTCGGTATCGGGTTTCGCACCGAACGGCAAAGTCAATTAGTTCAGATACCGACCGACCAATATCTGAACACTGCGTCATTATCGACTCGTAATAAGATTGTCTTCCATACCGTCTGGTGGCAGATCACCCACCCCATACTCCCGAGGAACATCCAGGGTCGGGACAGCACATAAAGGACCTCTTCCTCCTGTCCATTAATTGTCCTCGGATCTCGTTCGCCGCGACTTAACGAGCCGCGGCCGACGAAACTCAATACGTCTGCTTTTAACCCAGTTTTCGGGTAAGAGCCGAAATCCACTGCGAATAATATTCCGGACGAAAAATGAATAAATTTAAGATGTGTATCGATCGAGTTGCAATGGTGCCAATCTCAATGTATATGTTGTAAAGCACCGAGGCTGTTAATACGCGCGTTCTCTCGCGAATGCATGCTTTATCGAAATTACTCGGGGAAAGCATACACGAGATTATGTTCCCTATAAACATATTCACTAGAGAATACATAAATCAGATATAAAGACGTAGATAATGTATTATACTAATGATATAAATAAATTGCAAATAGGTGTATATTTTCTTAAAACTCTCTGCCTTTAGAAATTTATTTCTAATTAAAAACATAAATTTTGTTGTATCTTTTTGAAAATAACTATCATTGATGACAGCTACATTATAAATAAACAAATATGTATTGGTGTGATCATCCTTCAAATTATTCAAATTTTTTTCATTTAATAATTGAGCTTATCGATATCGGTGGGTCAAAGTATTTATTCGTTTATTTATGTTTTCTCTGGTATATGTGGAATATAGTATTGTACGCTATAACTTGAAGCGCACCTATGTATTATCTAGATAATGTATGTATTAACACTTTAACTGGAACGTATGCATATAAAACAATATTGTATGTTTTCTTAACAATATAAAGTTGAAAATAGATCCGCTCTATATTCTGATTAAGAGCAAAAAATAAATACATAAAGCGAAACAATGGCGAAGCGCGAAAAACGCTCGAGCTATAAGGCTGCTCTTTTATATTGCGAAGCCGACAGCCTTAGCGGCAACTTCCTGCGGACGCCAGATAATACAACTTTAATTACAACTTTCAAATTCCACGACATAAATTACCTGATCCTCGTAGGAGATTGCGGAAACGGAACGAGCGCCACGCAGGCGAAGCTGACCGAGCGGGACGAAACCTCGAAAAGTTATGTACGCCCACCATAATATATATAAAAAAAGACAAGAAAAAAGCGCCGGAAAAACGCACGCAGTGTATGAGAGGAAGGCTCGATCTCTGGACGAGGAGGCAGGACGGATCGTAGACCATTGTCTACGTCTGAACGTTTTTAATCTTGGAAACTCGGCGTGAAATGGCCAGAAGTAATGTCGCCCGACAGCCGAGACCACGCCAAATTAGCTTAACGAAAAAAAAAAGGACGAAAAAGATCCCCGGCCGCGGAGAAAAAATACACGGAAAAGGGAAAAGACGAGCGGATAGTCGGCCGGAGAAGGGAGCGCAAAAAAAATAAGCGGGAGGTGAAGAAAGCGCGAAGAGAGTGGCCATTGTTTATGGTAAGGGTAGATGGCTGTTAGACAACATTATCGTCGCTCAGTGTAATTGAGAAATGAGAAAGGGTCCGAAAGGGTTCTTTCGAACGTTTCAATTAAACGTTTTGTTATTGTCGAGCGCGCTTTGCGAATCAACAAAGCTTATTTGTCTCACTTCTGAAATGAATACACGTACGTACGTTCGCTGTGTGCCCAAACGCTAATGAACTGTTTTCCAAGCAAACCAAACCAAGTTTTATTCAGCAAACTGATTTTTAGAACGACCGAGTTGCACGTTGTTCAATTGATCCGATGGTAATAGATTCGATTGTATTTTAACAAAATAGCAAACACATGAGTGCAGAACTTTCGCGACACATCAGTCGGAATTCATTCGAAAGAATTTTTTAATCGAATCGGAACAGATTAAATATCCATTTTTATCGGTTTATCGACGAGTAGCTATCCGTTCGTACATCCATCTCGAGTCTGGAAGCGATTTACCGATCATTGAAAGCGACTAACTCCGCTTTAATGACGGAATTTCCGGAATTCGAGTCCTCTGAGGGGTGGTACTCACCACCAGGGGCGAAAACGGCTTCTTGCGATTCCACAAAGGCGCCAGATGCTCACTATTAAAAATCAATTCCGATTTGTCATAGTTTAACACGATTTTTTACCGATTCATTACGGATTCGATTAAGACCGTTTTTAAAAATTGTTCAATGGTTTTTGATTAGTGAGCTTCATACTCAATCTAATTTTTTCGAAATTATCGATTGCTTCTGTACATATTTTAGCATGTAAAATATATTATTCAATCATCAATCTTCTTTTTCAGCACGTAACAACAAATTGATTATACATTTTCATGCTTAAATGCAATTAAGAATACCGAGGAAAAACAATATAACATTTTCTAAAGTATATTTGACGTTGTAAACATCAAATTTGAATATAATATGAAAAAAACGAATCGAGCAAAAAACATTTGCACAATATTAAATTTTCGCGTTAAAACCTTCGTGAAATACGTCTTAAAATATGGATATTGAGTGGAATTGGATTCGCGAAATCGGCAATTCTTCGCAGCTCCCTGTATCGAATACGAACACAGATTTTCCTGACTGAACACCTTTTCGTAGGAAATATTACAAGAGAACGGTCACGCCCGGCTGAAGAACAGCAATATCCGTAATTTATTCCGATTCGATTATTCTATTTTACTTTGAGAGCGCTCAAAGCGAGCAGGATATAACCCGAAACAAAAAAGGACGTCTCCTTCCTCCCGTTCCCCAAACGGGAACGAGAAAAAAATTGAAAATCTCCTTTAATCGGCCGACTTCTAGTCCCGTCGCGAGCCACACGATTCGAATGCAAATCGGCCACCTTTGATACGTGTCTTTTTATTCTTTCAATAAATAGATACGAATAAAAGTCGTGGTATTAAATTCTAGTCAAATCTTTTGAAACAATATTTGACGTGACATCTTCGAAAAAATATATCATAATCGGTGAAATGAATCGCTCTTTTTCCTAAAACGCATCGAATTGTAATTCACCTAAATACGAATAGAACTACAGTTCGATTTCAGTTGAATTCTAGTCAAATCTTTTGAAACAATACTTGACACGAGATTTTTTTCATATATCATAATCACTCAAATGAATCGCTCTAATTTCTAAAAACGCATCTTACTGTATAATTCATCCAAATATTTAAATCTGAAAATGAACAGAACCGCAATCCATTTCCAATACGAAATTCAAAACGCAGTCCGTTAAATTCGGATCAAATATTTTGAAATAATATTTCGACATGAAATTTTCTTCAATAAGTATATCATAACCAATCAAATGAATCGCTCTAATTTCCAAAACGCACCCTACTGTAATTCATCTAAATATTGAACGTCCAAAAACGAACAGAACCACAGTCCATTTCCAATACGAAATGCGAAACGCAGTCCGTTCAATTTCGCGTCAATTTAACGGTCAATCAACGGCCGCGCGCCAACACAACGTACATCGAAATATATATTTTCGGTTCGTTAAACTTCACGAAGAATTAACTTCAATTACAATTGGAGCAATTAATGTCACTTAAGCAGTGTCCGGATGGAATGTGCGAACGAATTGTTTTATCATATCTGTGTAAATTCCGGATTATTCCCGTCACGGAGACAGACCTGTGTCGCGCCTTAATTGAACCGTTCGTTCCCTTCGACGAAGGACTCGCTTTAAAATGGTACAATTAACGGACTTCTACATATAAATGTGATTGAATTATGCATTTTTTTTATACTGTCGAGTCGAATTTTATGGGTGATGGTTTTGGTTTGGTATGCGTGCTTTTAATTTTGGACTTGTGATACGCAATTGTTGATGTCATAGGTTTAGTATGTTATTTTTTATGGGTTCAATAACTATGTTCAATGAATGTTGAAAGCCAATTTTAATTTTTAATCTGGTTTAAAAGTGTTATATTGAAATTTGTAGTTTGAATAAATCATTATATTTACTCTTTTTATTTGAAAATTTTCAAATCGATCTTATATTTTCAAAATCTATGTTTGCGTAAAAATCATTATATCATACTGACTTTTAAAATCATATTAATTATTAAAATTTGATAAATACATATATTCATTCAATCGAACTTAACAGAATATTTCTTCCAATAGAATATTTTTTATTTCGATTAATATAAAACTAGATTTAATCATTACAAAATCCAATCATACAAATTAACCAAATCTCCCTTAACATCAACATAAACCCATATCCAAACAACAACGCAACACTTCACAACCACCCGCTAATTTCCCGTAAAAAAAAAATCACTAATTAAAAAACAAACTACCAATAAAACCGAGTACTTGCGAAATTAGCGCGAAATCGGCCTGCGAACAAAATTTTACGACCGGCGCGGGCAAAAGCGGCGCTTTATATGCGCCTCCCATGCGCAATTTTCGTCCCGATCAAAAAGGCATACGTCCACATTATCCTGCGACCTTTCCCGTCCGAGGACGTAATAAAACGTCGCAGGAAAATCATAATGACGCCGTGCCTCGAAACGGAATCGCGCCAAATTGAGAAAAACTGGCCGGCTCTAATAAGCCAATTTGTGCGCGAGGACAATTTGCACGCTTTATCGGCGCCCCAAAGGATCCGCCCCTTTGCCTTTGGCTGGAAGGCTTTGATATTCATTACGGAATCATCAGCATGTCAAGTGGTAGTCTTTTGATCGTGGACGTTATGTGAAAACCCCGGAAAAGGTCGACGACGATTTTTCCGCGGGGAGATAATTGCTTTCGGGATGGTCGTTTGGTTCGTTTTGAAATTGTTTGCAATAATGAAAATGAATTTTTTAAATCGTAAGCTTCATATGAATGATAGGAATCGATGTATTCGAGTGAAGAAAAAGTCGAGCGATAAATATTTATATGGGAATATTTACATCATATTTCCCCAAGAACGATAATGGATTTCGTATATGTTGAATGAGTTGAAATTGATTTATTGTGGTTCTGTAATGTATTCGATAAAAATACAACAATTCCATATTTATAAGAATCGATTTCTTGCGTTGAAATTTCGATACATATAAACACAAAAATACCCTTGAGTGTAATTTAATTTTCTTTGGGGAAAAAAAATCTTAACACGGCGCAATTTCAGTATTATAATTTCGCGTCGAAATATAATTTCGTAACGTCGATTTTTCTCTTTGTACCATTTTCGTCGCGAATATTTCTAAAACGTAATCACACACGTCGACCCGAATTTTCCACAATCGCCTCCATTTAAGCTATTTCCTTTTTAGCCGGCCGAAATGATGGAAATTCGCGATTTTCCTGCGAAAACGATGACGGAACACGTGAGGGCAGGTCGAGAACCGCTAAAGTCGCAACTTATCCGCCTTTACTTGTTGCCCTTTCCAATTTTGAACATTATCATTACATAAACGACAAGAGACTATCAAAACCTGTATTTTCATAAAATTTAACAAAATCTCGTATGCATTGAAAAATATTACGACTCCGCAACGATTTTTCAGACGCGTCATTTTTCAAATTGCGTCACCTTGACGGGAAAAATCAAAGTACGCGGATTTTTTTCGGATTCGAACGGTTTGAAAATCGTCAACGTGCCACAATCGGAAGTCGTCAATCAAATCGACGCTTAAAGCGACGATCGTGTGACCGGACGCAAAACGTCAACGTTATGAACGAGTAGTATTCTTTTTTCCAAAAAAAAAAAAAAAACACGACTCTCCGTTTAATTTTTAAATCTATGGTCGATAAAAATCGTTCAGCGGATATGAGTATTCATTATTTGATCGTACTTAAGATATGTCGCATATGTTATGCTATTGTCATCGATTTTAGTTTTTCTTTTCATTATGTGTCAACGGATTATTTGGAATGAAACGACGAAGTCAAATGTTCCGGAAATAGTACAAAGAATATTTATATTTTTTTATTTTAGAATTCGTGAAAATATATATATATTATAGTATACTCTGTTTTTTTTTTTTAAACGGGAGATACGTTCTAGAGAATAATAAATAAATATTTCATTAATATAAAGATGGAATTTATATCTAAATTTACTTTATAAAAAATGTGTCATATGAAAAAAATTTCGTCATCGAAATTTATCGTAATTTTCATTTGAAAAAAAAATGCATACTAAAGTACTTTGGATCTTACTATTGCAAAACAATAGTAGATTTTTTTTATTCATAAAACGTTTTACAGTGAAAATGCAAAATAAATAAAAAAAATTTCGAACCATGTAAAAAGATTTTCGGATATATAATTATAATTAAATCGAATTTAAAATTCAAATCGTTTCATACAAAAAAGTATACACACATAAAAAATGACCGAAACCGCCCGAAACTTACCTCGCACACCGTAAAGAAGCGGCCCTCCGAAAAGAAAAAGACAATCACATTTTACAACGCAAAAAAAACCGCGACGTGTCCCAACCGCGCCAAAACCCGAGCCCGACCCGAGCGAACCGGGTGAATCCGTGCGGAGCCGAGTGCCCGGCCCGCGCGCCGCGCCGGAACTGGCGCCCGCTCACAAAAGGGTTCGTATTTAAGCCGGGGCCCGTGTGACTGGCGCTAATCGATTGGCTGGCGAGCGGGGGTGGCTCTGGGTGGGGTGCGCATGCGCCACCCCCCCGGGGTGGGTTTCCGTCCGTGTGTCTGTCGGGTGAGGATACATACAGGTGGTTTCGTCGTAGAAGAGGCTGTGGTGTCGCCGGGTTTGGACGTCACCTGTCGCTTCTGCCGAGATCTGAGTTGTGTGCTTTGGGGTTTAATCTTGGCTGTTTTGGGCACCAACCCTTGATTTTTGGGCCCCAACCTTGAGTGTTTTGGGTCCCAGCTCTTGCTTTTTGGGCTCCAACCTTGAGTGTTTGGGCCCCAACTCTGACTGTTTTGGGCTCCTACCTTGACTGTTTTTGACCCCAACCATTGCTTTTTGGGCCCCAATCTTGACTGTTTTGGGCACCAACCTTGACTGTTTTGGCCCTAACCCTGACTGTTTTGGTTCATAACCCTTGCTGTTTTGAGCCCCAACCTTGACTGTTTTGGACCACAACCTTAATTGTTTTGGACCCCAACCCTGACTGTTTTGGGCTCCAACCTTGACTGTTTTTGGCCCCAATCCTTGATTTTGGGTCCCTACCTTGACTGTTTTTGGCCCCGACCTTCGGTGTTTGGGTCCCAATCTTGACTGTTTTGGGACCCAACTCTGACTCTTTTTGGCCCCAACCTTGACAGTTTTGGGCCTCAACCCTGTGGCGTAGCGAAAATATTTGGCGCCCCGGGCAAATCGCCGAAATTTGCGTTCTCCCCCGAAATTTGCGTTCTCCCCCGAAAATTTCTGTTAAATCTTTTTTCTTTGGTTAATTTATCAATATTTTTACAACCAGCAATTGAAAAAGCAAGGCAAAAACGGTGCGACAGTAAAAAAAATTTTAAAACGTCTTATTGTTAGTTAATCAAACTTTGTTACCTTTAAACTATCAATTTTCATCAACTAGCATCTTACAGTCGCAAATATTGGTACACAGTTCTACTAGGTCAACATTAATGGCTTAAAAGTTTCCAAAATCTGAGCAGTTTTGATGGAGGACGTCCAAATCAGTAAATATTGATATTTTTGGGCGATTTGGCGCCCTTTTGGCGCCCCTTTGATGCCCCCTTGAAACCGGCGTCGGGGCAAATGTCCCACCTGCTCCCCCCCCCTCGCTACGCCACTACCCCAACCTTGATTGTTTTGGGCCCCAACCTTAACTGTTTTGGACCCCAACCCAATCCCGAACCTTGTAGTGGTGTTATAAGTTGTTTTTTTTTGTTTTGGGAAGGAAATTGCTTAATTTTTGATTTTTAAATATAAAGTAATTCACTAGTGGTTAATCATGTATCTATAATTGACCATTTGATAGAAAAATGTAAAAATTAAGGTGTCTAAAAATGGAAAGGGTCAAATTTTCATTTTTTGATATCAAATTTTTTTAAGTTTTTCTGACAGATGACCAATTATAGATTCATAGTTGACCATTGGTGCATTACCTTATGTGCAACAACGCCAAGAAACAATGTACCGTCGTTGGATTTCTAATCTGATTTAATATGATGATATTATATGTATTATATTTTCGATGCAAAAAATTGATGAATTAAATTTCAAATTTAATTGAAATATTACATTTTTCATTTAAAATACATCCCTTGATAAAATAATATTTAATTTTCATGATTTTTCCATTTTATAATAACGGAAAAATTATAATTTTCGTCTTGATACTAGTGGTTATAATATTAATTCATTACGTTGTTTCAATTTTCAATATAAAACTAACAACTAATTTGGCATAATTTATTCGCATGAAAGAGGCATTTGAACAATTTATTTTATTTATAGCCTTTCTCAAATTCGTATTTGAATTAAATTTATGTCTCTAATAAATTTTATAGAATTTCACAACTTTGATCGTCTTGCCTTACTGTTTAACAAGGCAAATTCGGTAACTTAAGTACCGCCGAAATTCAATTTACATACCAATAGACAAAAGCTTTCACTTATATCATGATATTAATTCGCACATAATACCGAAATTACGTACAAAAGCAATCCGACATAAGTGAAGAACGATTCGTTAAAATATTCCGTTTGCATAGTCAAATTATTTAAGCCGAATGCTATTCGAGAGTCCCTTTGAAAAGACCAAAAAAAGTACGTATCCGAAATACCTTTTATGTATAAATATAGCTGCACGAAAGCTTGAGGGAAAAGAAAAACGATTCGAATTTCATACAAAAAGGGAGAAGTCCCCACAAAACGCTTTTTAATTATCTTTCACTCGCCAAATGTTTTGCGGGCATCTTGAACGCAACTCGCCTGTATTATTTTTGCGGTCGCTTGTTGTGTTCGGACGATTGTATTTATTGCACTTAGTAGATTACCTCTCCTTTGAAAATGACAACGAAGAGGAAACGTACCGTGAAATGTCTACTAAGAGAAACAACTTTATACAATTATCATACAAAATGTATAAAACGAACAACAGTAAAAGAAAATCGTCGAAAATTTCGGACGCTCCTAATGACACTCTCGAATTAAAACGCTCGATTATACCGTCGATAAACGTTTTTATATAATTGCACATTCAATAAACCTCTAATTACGATATGTATATATTAAAAATAAAGCAAAATAACACGACATAATAAGTGTTGTAATGTTATTATAATACTTATTCGAAAATGCATCGTGCATCAATAATACATCACACCAGCAAACGAAAGACTTAGATTTCGATCGGAACGATCTCACATCACAAATCCCGAAGGATCTATGGAAAATTTCCCATCGCGGAAAATGTCCCGGTTCGTCAAACCCGAGCACGCGTCATTTATCCCGAAATTGATATAAGAAGGAAGAACGTCGCAAAAATCGCGCCCTAAACGTATACGCGAACACGATATTTATGCAAAGGGTCCTACATAATATAAAATACTGAGCACTTATTTAAACAATAAGCGATTTTTCATTTCGGCCGAATCGGGCCAGCCTAGGGACTTTTCGCGAAAATATGCTCCCGTTTATGGGAGAACGTCAGAAATTTCGCTTAGGCGACGCCGCGCATTAAACTTTTTCGCAGATAAGAGATTGCCGATAAGGTTTCATAGTTTATTACGAAAAGTGCCTCGCATTTTATAAACGATTTTGTAATGTGTGTGTGTATGTGTGTATGAAATATTCGCGCATACGCAATTATACGTGACCCGCTTTATTTACGTAATAATATATTTATTCGCGCAAGGTTACGTTCAGTTTAATTTACATACTGGAGTATGTGATAAATAAATAGTGTGTATTGTTAAGTCGTGCCTTACAAATGAAGCCATGCTTGAAATTTTTCGTTTGATTATTAAATAAGTTAGCTAGGATCGTGTGTTTGAACTACCTTGCTTTCATTTTAAATAGATACAATTGAAAAGTAAATTTACATTATAAAAAATCACATTAAATAAAAAAAACTTTGTTATTAAAAATTATTGTTTAAATACAAACTTTTAATCAAATTTATTATCTTAAAATTCTCTTAACAAACAATATGATACTCAGTTCAAAGCGCGCATAACCTGCGAAAGCCTTTAATTACGGATTTATGAGCACAGCTTTTTGCGCTACTAATTTCATCCGCGAATAAAAAGCAGTACACAACAACACAGTCACTAGACGATTGTCGCGTAAAAAAAAAACCGAAAAACCCGGTTTTTTCTCCGACGAAGCGACCCGTCGGCAAGGATGCGAGCCGCCTTTGTTGAACCACTTTTGTCATGTTAAGTGGAGGGAGCTTTCATTTTGACAGCGCGGTTTCGTTCCTTTTTGTCGACGAGTATTACCTGGTAATGTCGCGGCGCTTTTGTTATTGGCCCCGTTGACATTTTTGCCTATTAGCGAGCACCTGCTCGTGTGTGCGCTTTGAGGACCGCTGGTTTGAGCCGCCGGCGTAG
Organism: Hydropsyche betteni; assembly: GCA_028571205.2. Taxonomy (NCBI): domain Eukaryota; kingdom Metazoa; phylum Arthropoda; class Insecta; order Trichoptera; family Hydropsychidae; genus Hydropsyche; species Hydropsyche betteni. The sequence goes on along the minus strand of JAOXNN020000086.1, from coordinate 4,844,290 downwards.
GGAAAAGGTCAATCTTGGTGTTGGTTGTCGACGTTTTTTGTCGGCGCTTGTATGTCATGTCAGGTTAATTTTTTTTTTGTTATTTATTTGTTGTAGTTTTAATTGTATGAAGGTTTTGGATCTTCGTCTTTGAAGTGATTCGGTAATGGAATTTTTCGTTGTTTTTTCGAGGAAACTATAAATATTTTATAAAGTCGAAAGTAAAAATGGAGTTAATTTAAATTAAAATTTCAACACTGTCTTTTCAGTTAATTTCGTCCAAATGTCGACTGAAGTATTTTTCTAATTATAATATACTTCGAGGGACATATATTTTTTTATATAATACATATAACCGTATTTTATTTATTTATGTTTAGGATACTTCTTATTTACAAATTTCTTTCGAGAATCTCTAGAGCTTTTACACCGTTACGATACTAGCGGTTCTGAGAAATATGGTCACCCTATTTTATGATACGAAAACCTTCTCAACAAAAAAATACTTGTTTTGTATCGGTGGGGGAACAATTTTTCTGCGGACCATCCCGTTTTGGGTTCCGGGAAACATGGCCACCCTATCCTAATGATGCTAAAAATCTTCTCCACAAAACAATACATATACATGCCAATTTTTATGGTGATCCATCGAACGGTGTTGGAATGAAAAGACTTTATATACAAACATCCATTTTAATATACATATAGATTAACTATTCAACACCTATTACTTTAGTTTAGTTGACTTAAGCCGTACATCAGATCACATGCCGTCAACTAACAAAATTATATGAATTTCAAGAGGCTTCAATGAAAACATTTTGAATCCTTCTCGTTATCAGTGATTATAAAATACACAATCTTAACACATAAAAAAATCGACATCTTCGACTCACCTCACTAGATCTTACACAACTCGAAACCACAAAACACCATACACATCAAAAAAACCCACGCAAATCCTCCCTTAAAACAACAGCCACCTTCTCAAAGTCTTAACACCACAAAAATCAATCAAACCACCCAAATTTGAACCGATAAGAAAATTGCGATCGTCTCTAAGTATCGTCCGTTAGCAACTGACCCCGTCCATTGCGGCTCATTGTGACTGACGTTCCGTTTAGTGGGTGTAATTGCATGTCAGTGCAGAGGAGAGGTAAGTGTTCATGTCTCGGTACCAATTTACCGCGTTACCCACTTAACATACATACACACAGAGTATGATGATGGGTTGGGCGTGAAAGGGGAGTGAAAGTGTAATTTAATGTGCAGACGTGACGACGAGACATATTCATGGTGTTGTGTGATCGTCGCTCAAGTGATGATTTTTGAAAGTTAGTTGAATATTGTAGTTAATGAATTGATTATAAGTATGGTTGTTCTTTTTGTTTCAATAACAATTATTGCTTGAATTGAATGAACACTTAATATACTTGTAATCAATATTTTAGAAATGTTGATTTCAAATTTCATTGAATTATTCTGTATTAATTCAAAAATTTAGAATATTTTTTGACGATAGCGGTGAATTGAACAATATGATAATGTATGTAGATTCAATAAAATTCAATGCGAGCTTAACCAATAAAACTTATTAGCGTACACAGGAAATTTAAGATTAACAAAATGAAGTGATGACCTATTCGCTTTAATACAAAAGCATTTCCTGTCATACTCACATAACATGAACGAACACTCATTTCTATGAATGAACTGAATTACTATTTTTTTCATTGTAGACTCAATCCGTTTTTTACATGGGGGATACGTTCCAGAGATTACCGTATAAAAAAATGAATGGTGACCATATAAAAATTGAAGATAAGTTCTATTAGTATATTTGAATAGAACTTCCATCCAAATATACTTTATAAAGTATGTGTAATATGAAAAAATTTCTCATGTAAAATCATTAAAAAAATATCGAAAATTTTCATTTAATAACTATAGACTGGCCTGTATTGAATTTTACTATTTTCGCATAATGATAAGAAAATAATGTTTAAAAATTGATCGAATCGTGTAAAAAGAAGATTGCGTGTATTATACACAACCCAAATAACAAGACTATAAAATAATCTTCTATATAAAAATAAATACTAACTCTCAAAAACTAGTATATAACAAACTAAACGTATTCTTCTATCACATAAATCGCGTACTTTAGACTCGTTTAAATTTCACAAACCACTACATAATCATCCAAACGGACAGCGGCTTAATCGAAAGCGAAATTTTGGCAGAGCCATTCGGAACTCGAGCTCGTAACGACTCGAAATAAATCAAGCTAGTTTCCCTCGAAACCGCAAGATCAAAAACAAAAATGATACAAATGCAATAAATCCCTAGGTGAGTCATACGCGCTCGCAGATTATTATCGCGAGCCATTAGCCGGCCAATGTTGCGAAAAATATTCCTAATAAACTTTTCACCATAAATATGAGCGGGGATTTATGTCGCCGCGTAATATGCGAGATCGCCTCAAATGTACTGTGAATGCGAAGAAAAATGCACGATAATGTGTTTCTAAACAGCCATTAGCATCCAGCGGGCAAAGACTTCAATCTCGGCTCGTAGACGAGTTTGCATTCCGTTTTTCCCGAATCGAAACATAAAATGGGGAAAAAATAGCTGGGAAATTCCAGCGGTTTGTGTGCGTTGCGGTTTGTGTGTTCAGGTGTGGTGGAAATGTTTTTTAATTTTTTTAATTTATGTAATATGAAAAATGTGGTGTTTATTAATAATTTCCTGCTAATGAATTAATTTTTCGTTGTTTTTTGTGGTTTTATAGCTTAATAAACAAAGAAATATATAAAAAACTAATTTAATAAATGAACATTAATTTTAAAAATAGCGATGGTTGTCACTTAATTTTTTTCAGATAATCATATACTTTAATAGCACTTATTGTAATAAAAAAAAAATGAAACCGATACTTAAAATTATTACTCTTCATTTTTAATTTTCAACTAGTATAATGTAATATAATATCGGTTGAACATCAATAAAAATAAATTCATATTTATGAAAACTTTCAACAATTATCTATCTAACTTTTCAAATACACACCCGAAAACACGCACGAAACTTCCCCATACAACATACAAGCTCTCAAAAGGAACAGAATACACCATAATTTTTCAACGATCGATTTCTGTACAGCCCATTTCTAAATCGCTCTTACAATATCTGAAAAATTGCCAGTGTCGATCTAATCGCTTCGAACTACCCCTTATTCATTTTAATTGCGAACGCCGCATCTGAAAAGCAGTAACCGCCAGCACACATATTATATGTTACATAATGTATGCACGCATAAAACAACTTTGCTATCTTTCATCGATAGCAATAAAACACATCAAACTATCAATTAGACGACATTCGAGGGAAGCCACCGAATCGATAACATGAATAAAGCGTTTGTAGACAATGTTAAGAGTTTGCGAATACATAAAGATATTGATTTAAAAATTTACTATGAACAATTGCTTTTTTTGCAAAAATCTATTTTTAAAAAACTGGTTATGAAAATGTATTGGAGAATCAAACTGAAAAACGGGATGTTTCAAAAATAAAGATATTTATTGGTTCGTACTTGGAAAAGCTTTCGATTAATCGACGTTAAGTTGATCGAGTAGCCATCTTTCAGCTCCATATGATTCCCTTGCGAAAATTTTCCGATGCTGATTTATGAGATTTTCTGATACTCTAAGCACTCTTTTCGTGTTAGAAAAATTGCAACTAATTAATACAAATATTATATAATAAGACGATAATCTTTGCTTTTTTAATTTTTTTTTAATAAGACTCCTTTAATAAGGATGCTCGATCTTAAAATGTACAGTAAAATTTGATGATTTATTTACGTTGTTCAACGCTATGATCGTCTATGGTGATTTGCCACTAAACAATTGATATCAAATTTGAGAGATGTCACTTTAAAAACATGGTTTCTATAACCTAACAAATTTAGAGTACCTTTATTAAAAAGCCTTTTAATAGAAAATTATTACGATTGAGACTTCGTGAAGAAAAAATACTAAAAATAGTCCGATTTCGAATTGAAATAAAGAGCTTTTATACTTGAAAAATATTATTAATTTATACAATGTAAAAACAATCTTTGAGCTTTGCATCTTAACATAATCCATCACACGCAAACCAGCATACATTATTAAACGATCCGAGCTTAAAACCAAAACCGACTCACAAAACATAACCCACATCAATACACAATCTCCAAAACCTAAAATAGAACGCAGCGAAAAAAGAAACCTCTTAATCGTAAACTCCGGCATTTGCGCATTACACGGGCACAAACAAGATCCGTATCCCGCACACAACAACCGCAACACTATGTAGAACGGATAAATCAACAAATCCGGATACCGATCCATTAATTGAAATAACTAAACAGACCTTTCGTATCCCAGTCAACCGGACGGGACCGTTGAAATCACGCGATCCGCCTCAATCCAATCTATGCGGGGAAGACTTGGTAATCTTGGGGTAACAACCTTAGCACGGCACACGTAATAACAGACTCGGAAAATTTACAGTTCTAATATATCTCTCGGCGAGATCATAAAACACGGGTAAATTTTCAGTACACGCCCCCGCACGCCGGGGAGAAGCGGAAAAAATGCGATTTCGCGATACGTACGCTGGGGTGAGTCGGTTAATATGATCTTTTTGCGGGATTAATTCGGATTTTTCTTTATGGAATCGTGCTGTTTATGGAAATTTTTTGTGGGTGTATTTTTTTAATATTTTGAAAGAAACTAGCGGTAGTACCCGGCCTTGCTCGGGACTTAAATTTTAAATCGGATTATTTTTTTAATTTAATTTTTGCGGACCATCCCGTTTTGGGTTCTGGGAAATATGGTCACCTTATTTTGATTATACAAAAACCTTCTCGACAAAAAAATATTTGTTTTATTTAGGTGGGGGAACATTTTTTTGTGGACCGTCCCGTTTTGGGTTTCAGGAAATATGGTCACCGTATTTTAATTATACAAAAACCTTTTCGATAAAAAAATATTTGTTTTATATAGTTGAGGTAACATTTTTTTGCAGACCGTCCCGTTTTGGGTTCTGGAAAATATGGCCACCCTATCCTAATGATGCTAAAAATCTTCTCGACAAAAAATTATTTGTTTTATATAGGTGGGGGAACATTTTTTTGTGGACCGTCCCGTTTTGGGTTTCGGGAAATATGGTCACCCTATTTTAATGATGTTAAAAACTTTTTTCACAAAAAATACATATACATGCCAATTTTCTTAGCGATCGGTCGAACAGTGTTGAAGTAATACGGCATCAAATATACAAAAATCCATTTTTATATATATCGATAAGTTAAAGCTTAATTCAAGGTCATTTGCCTTTTAGATACGTACCCCTCCCGCATACAAACTCTCCATAAAAAACCCCCCATGGAAATTAACCCCCCATGCGAAAAACTATTAAAATTAACTCCCTGTCATAAAAATTACTGAAAATCGTAAAATAACCCAAAAAATTAATATTAAATCAATGAACTAAGGGAAATGTTTTGACGGTTTATCTTAGTACATTGACCTTGCATCGATTTATCGTTATGTTTTTGAAAAAAAGCATTTTTAATAATTTTAAAGAAATATGACATCAAATACATGAAATGTCAAAACGGACGCAACCACCAATTACGAATAATATAAATTTAAATTTTCTATGATTGAGAGTTGTATTTTCTTATAGATATTTTAAATAATCTGTTTTTTTTTTTTAATTAAATAATTTAGTATTGATATTGACTATTTCATTGTAAATACTGACAATTTTGATAAAATACTTGTTTTTATCCATAGCAGGGGCTTTTTCACGGAGGATTAGTGTCCAGGAGGTTTCTTGCATGGGGGGTTAATATCCAGGGGGGTTTTCGAGGGTTTGTGTTCATGGAGTATTTGTCGTGGGGGTATGTGTCCTGATACCAAGCTTGAAAACCAAATCGAAATTGATTATTTTGAAAAACACAATGAACATAGTTTTATTTACATGAATGACTTATAATATATTATCAAGTATTTATAGTTATTACGTTAACATAACAATTTCAAAAATAAAATTTTACTCCATTTCTTCGGGGATTTTTTAAGAAAGAATATATTATAATTATGTTTTTGATATATACAATCAAGTCGACATTCCCCTACGTACGTGTACGTGGAAGTACGTTTCGCGGTCGCGTCTAATTTCTCTCGTATTAAATCCTGGCGTATTTTTTTACCACGTTCCGGTATCATTGTATAAATCAATTCCGTTGACAAGTGTGAATATCAAATGAACCTCGCTAGCAGGAAGTTGGATTTTCCCGTGATTTTTCACGTCTCTCGACGGCGTTGTAGAAAAAAAACGTGTATACGAAATTGCTAGGTGCGCGAAAGCGTTGTATTCTTGATTTATTTTTCCTGCCGTATAATTAACGTTGATAATTCGTTGCGTAAAAGTGTGAAAATAAATTTTAATATTTCAACGCAGATTTTTATTTCCTTTGTTTACGTAACACCGTTTCGCAAACTTTAACATTTCAAAAATGTTTATATTGTTTCGACGAAATCGTATTTATCATACGAAAATATTGCATTGGTCACTGCAGATTTTCATCTCAATAAATATCCCCGCGTACATGTACGCATACCTTTGTGCTCACAAAGGAAAAAAACCCCGTATTCATGTATGAATACATGTATAATAATGGCAGGACCCATCTTCTCCGGGCTTTTTTCGTACATAAAAATCTAATATACGAATAAAAGGGGGATAAATATCGAAAGGACAAGAGGGTACCGTGTTTGTGCAGAGGTTTTTTCTTTGTTCGAGATTTTCTGTAGAGAGCCGAGCTGACTCGTGCGTAGTACACAGCCATTGGGAAGACGGCGAAGAGGAGACCTGTACATTATTGTGCCACGGTTTCAATAAGACGTACACAGACCCTCCTTATAAAAGTTGACATAAATCAGTAAAGGATAAAGGGTCCGTTTAGAATTTTCGAGCACCGGCGAGATAACAAGGACAACATTACGGCAAACCATCAGGTGAAATGGAATATGTCCATTTTTTTCTGGGAACGCACACCGCTAAACGCTCGAGAAGGGACACTCGCAGATAAGTGGAAGGATAATAATGTACGTTAACCGTTCCTGTACACACTGTTGTGTACGTTATATTGCAAGTGGCGTGTATGTGTGTAATGCGAAAACATCCCCTTCCTGCGTAACACGCGATTTCGCTTTATTTCATCCGAAAATATAAACATGAAACGTAATACGCATGCTTTTCGCGGAATTCGTTTAAGTTCTTCTTTATTTTAATGTGAATTAAATATGTTATACACGGTCGTGGAAATGGTACAATGTTAGGTGTTCTTTTATAATCTTGAAGCAATTAAATTTTATGACACTTTTATTATAATTTTTCTTCATTATTAAGTACTAGTATATAGGCCCGATGTTAATAACATCGGCTATGAATTGATAACCATACTATTATGTAATAAAATAAGAATTAAATATATCTATGCAATTTTATTTTATAACCGTACCCTTGCAAAATGTCTCCAGAATATAAGAGTCGCGAGCGTCATCGACACAGATACACAGATAGACAGACAGACGAACACACAGAAATTCGCTATTATATATAGGGGATAGGGGATACGTTGTTACTTTATATTTTTTAGTAATCTGAATCAGAAAATTTATTGATTTTATTTGAAATTCCGTAACTGGAAATTAATGAAGAATTTTTAAAATTAATATATTGCGCTAATAATAAAAAAAACTCCCTATCTGATTGAATTCCTTCAGAATCAATTGAAATTATTTTATTTTTCAAATAATTCCTTAAATTAAATTTCGAACATAATTCAAAAATAAGCATCATCATCGTAAATCATTCACTCTCTTATGTTGAAGCAAAACTTTTAAATTCTTTTCCATTTCAAGTAACCCTCGTTCTGTGTACTCCATACAAATTTTTATTTCGTCCGTCCATCTTTCATTGCCTTCCCAGTTTTCTTTTATAGTCCCTCGAAAACCATTTAAACACTTCACATACCCTCCTACCGCTTTTAAATAAATATAATAAAAAAATATAATTATTTCAATTTAATATAAATTTTTTGATATAACTAAATTCAGAAGTTACAATTTAAACGAAAGTCATATGGTGAGTATATGGTTGAAAAAATTTGGAAAGAAAAAAATGTGTCAATGTGGCCCGCCATCTATAATAAAACAATTTTCCATCCCGATTTTACCATCATTTTGCCATTTAAATCTTCACTTGATCAGCAATAGCACTTTAATCATACTTCGCCCATATGTTTTTTTATCTTTTGGTATTATTCTTAACATTCTTGCATACGATAACAATATTATAACCTTTAATCCACTTAGCGCGATCATTCTCAAACCAAAACATATCCACGCTCCAAAAACACTAAAAAAAGTACAATCGATCGCGAAGGGCAGACTGCACCCCCCTTTTTACACAGCGCAAAATCCAAAGGGTGCACCAAACCATTACATACAATCCTCCGGTGCATTTTAGAGATCAGGGGAGTCTCGCACCATTAGGGACCGATCGGTTAGCAGTTGGTCGAATGTGAAAAGTGACCAAGTCGATGTGACAGATCGAAATCCTGCGATAAGTGCACCCCGTGTCGTGTTAACCCTGTAATTGTCGGCGTGCCTTAACCCACCCCGAGCCACGGTCTATTATTTATCGTGTTTGAGCGATAGTTGTGTTTGTGCCGGACACGCCATGCAGATTTAAATTTTTTCGAATTTTCAACGTGTTCCTAATTGGAGATTGAAAAAAGTTATACGTGGAAACCGTAAATCACCGCATGTGTTAACTAGGCTATAGTGACAGTATGAATAATCGTTTTTAATGATGAATGTATGGGGATAAGTTTAAAATCATTGCAAACGCGTGTTCATCCTGTTATTTGATGCAACGTCACGAGAATGACGAGTGCTTTTGGCGAAAGCTTTGATCTCATTGTTTGATATGATTTCAAACGTTCATCGTGCACTCTTTGGCTTTGACAAATCATCAAAATTTAACACATTTAATATATTTGAATAATGCGCGAACGAAAATCCGTAACGCATGGGATAAACGCTCCATTCAACGCGATCGAAAACCGTCAACATTGCTCAAATCAACCGGGGATTATAATTATATCAAACGTGTAGCTCTCGCGTATAAAATTGCATATATTAAACGACATTGTTCATATTTAGCCGAAACGTTTTCACTGCAAAACGGCTGCAGCCATTGTTAGCCACGGTCCATTTGTAACGCGTCGTGAACGCTCTAAAATATGCAATGAGTGTTCCTCGTTTTCAGCATAAACGCAAAATTTACAATGCCAATGTAAACTTAATGTAGAAAATTTATAGAAGTACAATGGGTTTCGTTTGCTTTCATAACGAATTATACAAAATAATAAGAATTTTCTTTATTTTTCTTTATTCTTTAATTATTTCAAATTAAATTAAATTCCGATATATTTTTTCGACATAAATATATTTTTAATGATGAGAGATTTAGGTGACGTAATAAAGGATAAGATACTTATATATTATATATCGAACGACATTGTCTTCTTTCACGTGTGAATTTAAAAGGTATCATATCATGGAAATATCCCGACAAAAGCTTCTATTTGTGCGACTTCTGACATCGTTGTATAATAAATTGACACCCGTGACCTTTTTTTGCAAAAACGTCCTCTTTATCCCTTTTTCGCCTAGTGATTGTATGCTGAAAAAGGAATTTTTGAGCAAAGGGAATAATAATCTGAAGTTCGCGCAATTACACCCTCTTCCAGAGAACCCGAAAAACGATGAAAATCGTATTAACAACCGTGAAATTTTCAATGGTTGTATACTTATAGTAAAAAAAAAAATATTCCATACTATGAATAATTTAAACGACTTTTTAGTTATACATATCAATATTATCGATTCCCAAACATTTAACTATAATTGCTGTCAACTACGGAAAGAAAATTCGGCAATTTAGTACCATTATCGACGGAAAACGGACATGATAGCTTTCACCATAATTAGCGTCACTTATAAAAATGACGCCCAAATCTAAAAGCATGCGCTATACTATCGCATATAACATGAACATGAATAATTCAGGTACGATTATAGATCGTGTTAAACCAAATCGATATACATCGACACTAGTGTTTCTTATTTCTCGACATTTTTCATTTCTCGAGAAACGAGAATTCTCACTTTCTTCAAAAAAAAATTCTCGAGAATTTTTCTAATACTTCTATGAATTAAAGTAATGAAAATTAAGGTTGATTTAAAAATATACAAATATCTCAAAAATTCATTTTAAAGTAGTGCTGAGTCGCTCATTCGAGTACGTTTTTTAGTTATAAAGTTATTTGCAACCGAAAAACTGCGTTTGTTTTCAGTATATATGGTTTTTATCGTAAATAATGCATCTTTAAGTTGTTGTAAATTATTTGTCTTTTTGCCTGTTGATTCGAATATACTAAACTTTTTAAATAGAGACCGGTTATTATCGAAATTATTTCCATGTTTGACTATAATCATCATTAGTATCTTCATTTTCATCTTCTTTCTTTATATAAATATAACCTTTAATACTGCTTAATGCAGTCCATGACTATAACAAAGTTGTTGATGTGCTGGTGACAATCTTCTAAATTTTTTAATAACAGCAACACATTTTTTTAATTGAAATAAAAAAAATAAAATGAAATTTATTGAGAAACGGAAAACGATTAAATGTGAAAACCCGATTGTGTGAACCTGAAATGTGTACGCGATTTGAATATTTAATATTTAATAAATAAAACCAGTTCATTTGTTATTGACACAGACATCTGTCATCGGTGATTATATACATGT
>JAOXNN020000086.1:4787575-4801216 GCA_028571205.2 Hydropsyche betteni | reverse complement strand
TGAAGACGTTTTATTAAATCCAGTTGCAGTCTTCGTTTAGATAAAAATAAGTTAAATAGAAAAATAAAAATAAAGTTTAATAATAAAAGTTTTTGATCAAATGATATAAAAATATAGTCGTTTGCAAAATTGCTTAGTTTGGTTATGACGCAAAAAAGGTACTTTGTTGATGTTTGTCAGGAAAAGTTGTACTTTTTTCTTTTCCTTATTTTTGCTTCACTCCTCTTTTTCATGTTCTTGGAAACGTCAATGACTAAGTTTTTTTAGTTTTGATCTCTGATTGTTATCTATTATATTAAAGATGTAAGATTTACCGAAAATTTTATTTACCGGTAATCTGCACATTTTATTCTAATTAGCGGTTAACCAGTAAATTGAATTTAGAAAAAAATTACGGAAAACCGTAAAAAATACTTTCTTTAAAAGCAGCATTTTTCGAAAAAATCGTATAATTACCAAATTTGACTTTTCCAAAAATTTCAAAAAGTATTTTCTAAAAAAAAAACACTTTGATATTCGAAAAATACTCAAAAAAAAAATTTTTAGTTGTAAATATTGAAAATTTATCGGTAAAGAAACAAGTTGTTATTTGGGTCATTTACCGGTAATGAAATCCCTATATCTACGAGGTTAAAATTTCATTAGACAGAAAAAAACCAACGAAAAGTATTTTTAAATTTCTGATAATTTAGTCGTTCAGTTTTGAAAAACATCGATAAAACGCAATCCGACCATATTATAATACATATGATGCAAAATTATTTTGCATCTTACGTGAAATAAGCAATTTTGTAACTAACAAATAAAACATAATTCGAAAAAAAATCTACATACAAATCTAACGCGAAAAACTTCTGAATTTTTTCATCTATTTACGAAATAAAACTTTTCACATAGAACGTATAAATTTCGAATCAAGCCATTGTATTGAACGGTAAAAACAAAAACATCAAAATATTTAATCTAGATTGAATCGCGACGTATACGTTTTTCAGCCGTCGAGTTTTCCGTACATAAAATGTCAGTTAAATGAAAATTATCTGTTTTAGAGGCACTCCATCTTGCAACCGGTATATGAGGCTTTTATTCCGTTGGCTCTAAAACGTAAAACTACGTCTTTATTATTTGGTTTTGATGGGTTTTGACGTTAAATTTTCTAATAATGTTGCTCAACGGCTCAATCCGGAGTGCCTGAAACGCGAAGTTTATATCGGAAATGTTTCTGAAAATTATGTTTTTACTTTTTTCGAAGTGTCTATAAATATAACGAATAGAAATAGATTTCTGTTGAAAAATATGTCATATTAAAGCCGTTTTTCTATTGGATGAATTTTTCATTTCAATTAAGGTGGAACTCCATAGTATGTGTGAGAAAGAACATATGTTACATATAGTTTATGAAGCACATTTATATTCGTGCTAACCCTAGAGTTTAACCCTTATTGAAGTAAAAAATTCTTATTTTAAAATTGTAAAAAAATTGTTAATCCGTTATTCAATATTTGATTGATAAAACCAGTTCATTTATTATTGTCACAATTACGAGATATAGGCAAAGATAGAGCTCTGCAGTAGGTAATAAGCATCATATTATAGACGTTAATATATACGCATATAAAGACCATATTCGCGAAAAATTCGCGTGCGTCATCGAAAAGACACATACACACACACACAGAAATCTGTGATTATATATGAGAAATGTACGCACCAATGGCGTAATTGCGTTTTATATGAAAAACGCATTTTTTTATTTGATGTAATCTGTTACTATTATATTTGTCACCTGTCAAATATAACAGTTGACATGTCATACAATATACTTATAGAAAGCTGAAAATAACTTAAATTGCTAACACTAGTGTCGCAATCAAGTTAAAAATGGCATGAAAATCACATACATAAGGTTCGGCTTCATTAGTCATAATAAAGTTCATTTTAGAATATGAGAATCGAAAAGTTGCCATTTAAAAAAAATCACTGATACAGAAATAATTTTTTTTTAATTTCACAATAAGAAATATTTTTTGCTTTTTTTCATGAAAAATGCGATTATATAAATGTTACGTAACATATCCAATGAATATTTTTATTTTTGTAAGAAGATGATAGTTGTTATGGACAATAAATAAAGTCTTAAATGAAAGCTTTGTATATTTCAATATCGAAAACAAAGAAAGCTTTGAAAAATGATACGATGTCATCACTTTCGAAGCGTGAAATTTTCCGCACGCATCATACTGAAAATCGAATAAATTGATAAAATACAAAAATTAATATTTAACAAACGAATTGCACCGAGTACATGCGCAAATTTGCACGGAATTCGGCCAAAAGCGAGCGCACAAAGGACACGTACTTCGAACTAGCTTTAATTAAATCTTCACCATTACACACACACACACACACCGCGATATATATATATTGCGCGATAATAATTCAAATGTATTCCACTTTATAAAATTCCATCTCTCGCTCGGCGCAGTAGTTTTTTTATTTCTCGCAAAATAAAACATCGCGGCCCGGCCCCATGTTTTGCCCCGTCACATTGTTTTCGTTCTCGGAGGCACGTTTTTAATTAATTATTACGCTGTCAGCGAGTTTAAGGACTATTTTGCGCCCTCGGGTGCGAGAAAATGAACTAAATTGAAAATATGAACTCATTTTTAGACGCGAGCGGAGGATTTAATCGAAAATTTGCGAAATTCGGGAGAATTCGGCGCGCCTCCTCTCCTAGGGACGGCTCTGGTTCGGTTTTATGCGTATGAAAAAACTACGATGGGCTATTGATTGATTTTGATTGAAATTTTTTGTTAATATCGATATACTAGTATATAGGCCTGATGTTAATAACATCGGTTGTGGTTTTGTTGAGAAACGGAAGACGATAAAATGTGAAAATTTCGATTGTGTGAACTCGAAATGCGTACTCGATTTTAATGTTTAATGTTTAATTGATAAAATCAGAATAGTTCATTTGTCATTTGTTTGTGACATGTAGGTGAAGCCAGAGGTATAGGCTAGCCAATACCCGTAATCGATTTGAATTAATAAAACTAATTCATTGTTTCATCATCATAAAAAAGAAAAAAAAAGAAGTCGCGAACGTCATCGAACAGACAAACAGACGGATGGACACACACACAGAAATCCGCCATTATATATAGGGGATTAAGGTTGTGATTGGTTCACTATCGAAATATATGTCGTTTGTGAAATTGCTTAGTTTACGTATTACGCAAAATAATTTTTCGTCTAATAATATAATGGGAAGGCGCTTTGTTTGTTTTTTCAAAAATAAATGTCTTAATTGTTCGAAATTTGAACTTTTTTTCATTGAATTCCTTTCCAAAGTCTTATAGATAATAATCAGCAATTGAAACAAAAAAAACCTAACCTAACTACAAAATTTCTGAAACTTTGAAAAAAAAGATATTTTCATATTTTGATGAAATATGTTATATCACAAAGTGCTATTTCTCTTCATTGTTTTGCTAATAGAAATTTGGGATTTAGGAAATTCGAAAGCCTTCATTCCTAATTACGTCTCTAATTTGGATATTGTCTATTTGTATTGGTCTATTATCAAATTTTTGACAATTTTATAAAATATAAAAATTAATTTGAGATAAATTTAAGATAAACATGTTAAATTAATTAAGAAAATGACTGGACTGAAAAAAATCGGAAAATTTAAATATTAATTATTTATGTTCTCTATCCGAAAAAATATACATATTGCAAATCAATGAAAATTTTTACGTGCTCGGAAAATTTTCAAACTATAATACTTATTTATATAATACTTATTTATATAATTTATATTAGCGAATTTGATTCAAGCTTTTTTGTGTAATTATTTAATATAATTAATATATTAAACGATAAATTTAAAAAGATCTATTAAAATACTTAACTTGTAAAAATTAATTCGAATTCAAAATATATACTTCGCGAAAACATGAAAACCTGTCATACAATTTCATGTAGCAAACGAACGACCTTTCTGCCAAAAAACAAAACTCCACTTCGGAAAATGTACCGAACACGGAAAACGAAGGAAAATCCCCGGAAAACCCACCTGCATTTCCCCGTTGCGAATCCTGCAACAGCATTATTATTAATAAACGAACCTCGCCCACTGCGAAGGCAGCTCTGCGGAAAATTTTATCGTTTTTCCGAATTTTCTTTTTTGTCTGTACACTTTTTGTTGTATATGTGTTCTGTTGAAGTTTCAACTCTATTTTCCACCTATTTGTATGAAAAATATCCGCTTCGTATTCAACGAATTTAATAAAAGTGGCCGTTGATTTTGAAAATTGGATTCTTCGTTTGGGAATGAATCATTTGTAAGTTTGTTATATGGAAAATTTCAATGATGATTTTTCGAAAAATTTATGTTTTTTTTAAATTTGATTTGTGATTATTTTACTGAAAAAAAAATAGAGCAATATCAATGATGTATTTTTAATGAAAATTCATCAACTACACGAGACATTTTCATCACATGGAAAAAAAATGTCATAACAAGCACTACACGATATGAAAAATAATTCGGCCTTAACGATAAATATTCAATAAACTTTCATCGGTGTCAAAGGGAACAATGGTTAAATGCGGAACAACAACAACAAGAACAACAAAAGGTTTTATACACCTCTCGGTCCCGACAGTCGTTAACTTGATTGATTGTTGTAAAGTTAGTTTTACACATGAACGAGGAAAA
Source organism: Hydropsyche betteni (assembly GCA_028571205.2). NCBI lineage: Eukaryota > Metazoa > Arthropoda > Insecta > Trichoptera > Hydropsychidae > Hydropsyche > Hydropsyche betteni. Next base: position 4,796,490 of record JAOXNN020000086.1, on the reverse strand, counting down.
CGTGATTCAACATTTTCCCGCAATCCGGAAAATCCACATTGAATCTGTGCTATAGAAAAAATATAATTTTTTTCCCAATTTCTAAAAATCAATTTTTTTTAATTCATATATAAAAGTGGATTATTATTGTAAATATTATATCAGGGACATATATTCGCTTCAACATTTATTAACTTCGGCTCCGATATTGATTTTTGCCTTAGCTTTGACATTGACTCTGACTCCAATTCCTATTCCAATTTTGTAATTGACTTTTGTGTTAGGTTTGACTTCAATTCCGACTCCGTTTTTGATTCTCAATCTGTCTCCAAAATTAATTTTTGCTTTAGTTTTAACCAGACTCTGACTCCGACATCAAAACTAACCCATGCCTTAACTTTAAATTTAAATCCGATTCCGAAATAGATTTTTGTTTTAACTTCAGACTCCGGCTCTGGATTTGAAATTAACCTATTCCTTATCTTTGACTTCAACTCCAACTCCGACTTCGTTTCCAAAATTTACCTTTGCTTTAGGTTCAATCAGACTTCTCAAAAACTGTCCTTTGCCTTAAGTTTGACTCTGACTCCAAACTTCTAAACTGACTTTTGCTTTAAATTTGACTCTGACTTTGATTAAAGCGATTTTTGTAAGATTAATTTTTCTTGCTTACGTTTAAAATTAATAATAGGTAATAGGAACACGTAATAATGATTTTCAAAATAAACAAGCAACGAAAAAACCTTATGAATTAAATTTTTGAAAAAATAGCTCCCAAACCTTAAATTTTATCAAAACGACGAATCAATTAAATTTTGGAAATTTCTGATATTGAAAGTATCATTTTAACTAAAAAATATTATATTTACCTAAAAAAACAGGTCAAGATATATGTAGGACTATAAATATTATATATTAACGAAAAATAAAGGATTGCTCATCTTGACAATCCGAACAAGACAAAGGAAACAATCGGTTTTAGTCATAACATTAAAGAAAATAATAAAAAGGATTTCTAGTTGACATAGCCCTGATTATTATCGTAAATACGTAATAAAGTTTTAACCCGTTTATCCGCTTATTATATTTAAATAAAAAAAGTAATAAATATGCAATTTATATATTCCGAAAAGTGGCGTGCTAATTGGATACCATGAATAATTCATACAACCGCATTAATTAGTTTAAAATTGTATCGAGTTATTTATGCACATACGTTCATTATAAATTAAAAATTTTATAATCGAATTGTTAAGCGTGTCCTTGTTACAGTTTCGTAACACAAAATATATATTACAACGTTATAAAAGAAAATTGGAACAGAATCGACCGGAAAATGGAGCGAAAATATTCAGATTTGGGTCACTCTTTTATTGGACGCCTTTTGAATCGAAAGATAAATTATTGTGACATTGAATAATAAATTATTTTACGAAAATAAACCCACTCTATATAAAGTGATCCTATTTTGGTAGCTAATGACACTATGGATTATGGTGGTCGATTTTGGAATATTCTATTACGTTAGGACATTATAAATTTTGTTTTATTTACGAATGAAATGGTTCAATTACGATTTGTGTAATATTGAAAAAATATTTTTTTGGTCAATTTTGTTATGTATGGAAGATGTGTTCGATTTAAGTTCTCGTGTTAAGTCTGTATAAAAAATCTTGTTACGAAATTGTGTAAATGTACGTACACTTTATATTTATGAGCTTACACAGGGAATTATGCTTCTTTTATTGTTCGTCTGAAAATCGACCTCGTTTTTAACTTTTGACCTCCTTATTTCGAATCATGAAGTGTATTATGTTCAAAAAGTTCTCTTTTCAATTGTTTCATTGAATAATTTTCTTTGAGTTCGTACAGATAAATGTAACATAAAATTTTGAAATTTATGACGTCATTCTTATTATATTTTTTGTTAAGAAAGATAAATTACAAGAGAATTAAAAATTTTATAAAGTAGCACACGAAATTTATATGCACTTTAGAACATTTTAATTGCTGTGCTATTTAAAATTTTGTAATGAGCACAATTTTACAAAACTTTTCTTGAAATCTTCGATAAATTTTTCAAAAAAGTTTTTATACTCCAAATTGAACATTTTTTAAAATAAAATTCAACATTTTAAACTTTTTACAAATCAAATTCAACCATCAGAAAGTATTATTAAGAATGTTGTTATAATAATCAATAAAATATAATCTATTCTTCAATTTGACTTTGATAATCTCGATTGGGAAATTTTTACATACAAAACAAATCTCATTTTTAATAAATCATTTTAAAAATAGATATCATGGATATGTACCTAAATTTCTTATATTTTTTTCATGAAATCATGTGATGGTTGAATTTGAAATTTAAAATATTGAATTTGGAGTGCAAAAGCTGTAATAGAGCTTTATTTCAAACTATGCAAAAAAATTCAAAACCATCACACTAAATTAAGACACAAACTCCATTATAATAATTAAGATAAAAATCACACAACAACTTCATACGGTTTTTTTTTGATTGATCGTCTTGAAAATTTCTTCGAAAATAATATATAAGGAAAAAACGATTTCATCATACTTTACGAGAGGCTTTAATTGTAAGGCCAACGAGCGAATTCCGATCGTGAAATATTGCATGTTTAAAACTCGTAAACTCGTGAAATTTTAGAGCCAAGAGAATGTGCGTTTGCTCAAAACTTTATATATTTAATACTCGACCCGAATTACCGAACAAGTATATTTCATTAGTCTAATGCAGGGGTTGGCAAATTTTTTTCACATAAAAATTTGAGACTAGAAAATACTTATATGAGTGATTCTACTCAAAGAGCTTCAAATTTTTTAAAAAGTTAAAATTAATCGACCTCAAAATAGTTATTTGGAAATTCAAGTGTTAATTTCAAAAAAAAAAAATTATATTGGTAATATCAAGAAAACCACCAATGAATGGCGCCGTAGGCATTTTTTTCTGCTTTTTATTTAATAAGTATATAGGCCCGATGTTAATAAAATCGGCTGCGAATTGATTACCATACTATTACGTAATAAAATAAAAATTGAATATATTTATGCAAAATTATTTTATAACCGTGCCGTTGTGTGATGTAATGAAACAAAAATTGAATATACATATGCAAACATATTTTATAACCGTGCCCTTTTGAAATGTCTCCATAATATAAGATTATAGCCGTTATTATAATGACCATAAGGACTAAATTCGAAGCTCGCGTTATAGCCGTTCTCGTGTAGCGATTATAGCCGTTATATTTGAATGGCATACAGGAGAAATTGGAACGATAAGTCGAGAGTGGGGTGACATTTTTTTTGCGGAATGTCCCGTTTTGGGTAATAAGTAAGTAAGTAAGTAAGGTACCAGCAAGTTTATAATTTTTTCCGTAAAATTTATTTTATATTTAATTTTACTATTCATTATTTATTTAATTAAAAAAACCAAACGATAAATTTCGAAAATTCATTTACGAAATTACTCCAGTAATTTTTCAATCAAAATTTATTAAAAGCAACTCATTAAGAACACCGAATTTTTTATCTCAAACTTAACTGCACCATAAATAACATTAACCACGTAATTACACCCTTACCTCTAATTAACATTCAATAACAAACAACTACGCATATTTACACAACATGAAAAATTAACTCAATTTACAACCCACAATTACCCGAAACGATAAGAAACAACACACACCCAAAAAATGCACCTCATAGTTTATCTCGAGTGCATAATGCGTGCCGTACGCCGGAACCGGAACTCGGATCGCTTCCCGCCGTTTAAAAGAAAAACGACACGAATTTCCGGTCCGTCGCGGCGTATGAACTTCCCCTAGCTCCGGTTCGGCTCATATTCAATATTTATCGGCCTAACCCACACCACTGTTGTGGGGGACCCGGCAACAGTTGGCCTTTAATCCGCTTCCTTATAAATAAGTCGCTGCCATATATTACGCGGAAGAATTAGTCCCCCTTTCTTTCGGAACACTTTCTGCGGAGTTAGGCTCTTCTTTACGAACACGTGGGTTTTCAGATAATGAATAAGGGGGACGCTGTGCAATTTATTTACTGATATCATTTTTCGTTCTTCTTTGTCGCTGTTCGATTTCGTTCATTTGGAAGCCGGTTGTTGATCGAGATCTGCTATGTTAAGATCGATCGATCTCTCCAGATTGGCTACAGGGTGTTAAGAAAGGCGGTATTGTTTCGTAGAGCCGATTCATCGGTTCGTCGACATCCAATCACCATTGTGTGGAGTCGGATTTAAGAGCGCGACCCGACCGCAGGTTGGACCCTTACGATTCGTATCGCGTTTCTTTTTACTCCGGGACCAGGGAAGATTTGTCCGTTTTCTTTTTCTTTCCCTTTTTTTTATTATTCTACTCTGGCTGAATAATGAGCGTTCTCGATCACTATCTTGGCACCTGATTCTCGATTTATGCGACCGGGAACGTTTCCAATCATTGTATAGTGTGATATGTATAATATGTTTATTAAAGAAGATCATCGAGATTTTTTTTTATATTATAAAATTGAAAAAATATATACCGATGGTTTTTTTTATCGAAAATAAGACAATTTTTTTATTATTGTATGAATAGGTGATTTGATTATACGCGGTTGATCTAAAAGATCATTTGGCAAAAGATCGTTTTGGTATTCAACTCTATGAAAGTTACCTTTTCTTTATCACATCATTTTGGGAATATGCGATAAAGAAAAATGTCCAAACATCCAAAGGTAAAGAAAAGACTTCATCATCATATAAGCTATATATAAAATGTTACGTTTTATATATATAATTTTTTTTTTTCAATTTATATTCACATATAAATTGAAAAAATTAATATAAATTTATGAAAATCTAGATTAAAATTACTCGAACGTATACTTATACGCGATGCGAAATTTCCTCGATAAATCAATCCGATGGACACATTTCGCAAAAGTTGAACAAAGCCGGCACAGAAAAGAGTGCCCGCTTCGTTCAACAAACGAAGGGAAAATCTTACAAATTTCCCGGCCGATAAATTAGAGGCCCGCAGGTCATTTCGACGGCATCGTGCGGGTTAACAAAAGTCACGAAAAATCGCACGTCATTTGGAAAAGACCCACACTCCGAGCTGGTGGGTTTTTCCGACGACAAGATCTAAAGCGGCCCTCGAACCCGCGAATTCCCAGATAAACATAAGTTATGTATCGAATAAATTTCGGGTATTTCTAGTATTCCGAGATCCACCGAAAGTGTTTCATGAACGCGTGAATTATTATCGGGTGGGTAGTATCAGCGTTTGATATTCATGCCGGTTCGTTTTTATTGAAAGCGAAATTTATATCTGAAGGAGCGTTTATAACGCATTATGTGTACAGGGTGTTTGTAGAGTCGGTGACGTTCGATGCAATTTTTTTTTATTGCGCGAGATTTTTTTTTAATACATATTCCAAAATACTTCATTTTTATACATCGTATGCTAAAAAAATGATTACTGACTTAAAAATAACATAAATAATACAAAATAATATACAAATAAAAACATTTTTTTCAACACATTCAAAAATTTTTGGAAAATCGTTTTCCAAATTTTTCCATCGATACTTTTTACTTTTCAATTTTTAATTTCTTCAAAACTATTCGGTGTATTGCAATAAAAAAAAACGTAATGATTTTGTGAATATAATAAATATTTTGACACAATAAAAATACAAAACATATGTATACATAAAATAGGCTTTAATAATTCAACTTATATTCAAGAAAAGTATCAAGGACAACTCTTTAAAATATTTTTATTTTCCCGAATACTGAAATCAAACATTATTTAATACTAGTATACAGGCCCGATGTTAATAACATCATGGTCTGTAATTTTGTTATGAAACGGAAAACGATTAAATGTGAAAATCCGATTGTGTGAACTCGAAATGTGTACCCGATTTAAATATTTAATATTTAATTAATAATATCAAAATGGTTCATTTGTTATTTGTTTGTGACATATAGGCTACCTGATGCCCCTACTCGATTTGAATATATTTTATATTTAATTAATAAACCAGTTCATTTATTATTGTCACAATTATGACATATAGGCAAAGCCAATCTAGGCAGTACGTAATAAGAATCATATTATAGACGTTTACTGTATACGCATATAAAAACCATATTCGTGAAAAAGCCGCGAGCGTCATCGACACAGATACACAGACACACAAAAATTCGCTATTATATATAGGAGATAGGGGATTATAAGTAAATTAATATGATTGTGTATCTTAACTTCTTAAATATTTAAAAAAAAAATAATAATTTAAAATTATAACTACTGTGAACCCCTATATCGTTCAAATGCATTCCAATTCCAATTTTTTTTTTTTTTGAAACGCATTTAAAACAAGCAGTTAACACGTAAAAATGTCCAAACAAAAATAAAAATTGAAAAACCTCAACCCCCATAACGCGTAATCTATCTTGATATTATAGAAGGGTTTAATGTAACTTCCGTCAAAATAATCAAACTTCTAATAATATCAGGCAAGACTATTCTTGCATAAAACATGATAATTTCCAGTAATATTTGGATTTTCAAAAAAATCGATTATTTATAAAAAATTTTAAGACCTTTATCAAATAAATATTGATTCAACAACATTTTCAACCCACCGCAAGACCACCCTATACTCCACGGCCAAGGGACTGTGAGTATAGAGTCGTCTTTTTCGGTGCGGATAAGTCCGGCCGATTGCCCAATTGAATAAGCATGAGATGTTGAATTTTCCCATTTTCCGCTTTGTGGCTTATATTGCCTTATAAATAAAACGAATAATAACGCGGCGCGGACGGACTCGGGGCTCATCGTTTCGCTCACAAAAGCCGATATCGACTCTAATCCGCCGGACGAATTATCATATTTCTCGATGTTTATGCTAAACGTGGTATAAGACCGTCTCGGATCGTTTCAAATCGCATACCGGTGTCCCGTTAAGGCCGGACGGTTTGTGTATTTTAAAAGCCTGCTGGTCGTTTGTGTGCGAGGTGTAGTTGATGGGTTTCGTATGTTTTGCGATTTCTTTGATGTTTGTGAGATATGCTTAGAAAATTGTTCGGTTTATGTATTATATGATATATTCGTTCATTTTGAATTTATGTTTTTTTTATTAATAAAAATAAATTTCGATAAAGATATTCGTAAAGAAATGTATACTGAAGTCGTCTCTATATTTAGTTCAATAACATACATTTAAAATTCTAGATACAAATTACACACATACCCTTAACTTTAATGATATAAAAATAATATCAAAATTTATTTTCATTAATTTATTACATAACATAAATAAGCCACATTAAACTCATAATCCTAAAATACGTACAGTGCGAATATAATTCGCTCGGATGCACCCTCATAAAACTTTACACTTGCAAAATATCACCATAAATAATGCACCACGCTAAAAATCGAAAACCATGACAACACATCCGACACTTGTTCAACTCACCCCAAACACAAAACAGCCCCCATAAAACGCATCCCCATTTATTGTGCACCCCAACACATAGAATATGTATCGTGCTCAGATAATACACTGAGAGGTCATAAGCGGTTTAAGTTCACTGGTACCCAATCATCGACGAGCCGTCTTAATAGCTTAACTGGAAGTACGATTTTTCCGGCATAAAGTGCACCTACACCACTGAAGGCGAGGAGCGGGTAAAAGACAACAATGGCCGTCCTTCCCCCGCATGCTTTATCCACTCGACTGATACTCAGGAGTGGTGTTTAAAAAGGGTAGTGTGTATGATGAAGGCTATGGTGTTTACCCCGTACCCCAGTGTCGAGTTACAATCGGGTCAAGTGCAATGCACGTTGGATGCTTTCTATTGTGTGGATGTTGGGTGTTTTGCATGAAGCTGTTTCGAGTATTTCGTTTTTTTGTTTGAATTGTATTCAAATTTTAATTTGTGACTTTTAGTTTCGATTTTGATAATAGAAATTTGATTTGTATGAGATTTTTTTTCATACGATATTAAATTTTTCAGAAAAAAAATTATGTTATTATTTATATTAAATAGCCCCTTATCAATACGAGGTTGGCTCTTGGATAAGGCCCAATATTTGATGGGGAGACCGTGTCCTGCAGTGGGCACAAAAAAGCGTTGATAACGATGATGATGATTTATATTAAATAAATAGTTCTTGATAAAAATGGATCAATTACTTTCTGAAAGTTTATGTGATAATATTTTCACAATCGATATCATTACTTTCAATCAAATTTATTTGAAGTTATTTTTTAATTCTCATTTTTAATTAACTCTTCAATCGCTAAAGCTTTCTATTGAATGAATAGTTCTGGATAAAAAAATTAATTCCCTTCCTTTCTGAATATTTATGAAATAATATTTTCACCATCGACATGATTATTTTCTATAAAATTCATTTGGAGTAAATTCACATTTTAATTTTAATTTTTGATTAAATTTTCATTCATTAAGTCTGTCGAATAATATGCAATTTTTAATAAAATATCAATATTATATTATAAATTGAATAAAAAAATAAAAAATAACCTATTGATTTCGTGGAACAACTATTTTTATTATTCAACATCGTTTTACTAAACTTCATACATCATAAAAGATACCTTTCCCCTACCACACATCCCCTATATATATTATAATATAATAGCGGATTTCTGTGTATCTGTCCGTTCAATGAGGCTCACGACTTTTTAGCGAATACGGTCTTTATGCGTATAAAGTTAACGTCTATAATATGATGCTTATTAACCTCATGACTTCGGTATTCTATTATGGTCTTTATGCGTATATAGTTAACTTCTATAATATGATGCTTATTACCTACTGCCTCTGGCTTTGCCTATATGTCACAAACAAATAACAAATGAACTATTTT
>JAOXNN020000086.1:4762907-4781177 GCA_028571205.2 Hydropsyche betteni | reverse complement strand
CGAGCGTTCGTGACCGAATGGTCCTCCACTTGTAAATCGTATCGGTGTCACGAAAGTTTGTTATCAGTTAATTCATTGAGTGTTAACAGACGTTCGAATATGGCTGAAGCGAACTGATGGATTTGTTGCGCTCACAGTCATGTTCGAAAGTCTGTTCAGCGGTTCTACTGCACATTTTTAGTCGAACCACTGAACACGCGTTCGAACATGGCTGTGAGCGCAACAAATCTATCAGTTCGCTTCAGCCATATTCGAACGTCTATTTACACTTATAGAACGAATGTTGAACCCCCGAAAATTGAACTTCGTAATTTTTCGCTCTTTTGGTTTCCTTTCCCCCTATAGTCATCTTCGTTTGGTGTTTCGCAAAGGCAGTATGACGAATTTGACCAAACGGTGAAGTGGTTAGGTCATAATCGCAAACCAACATCCTAAATCGGAGCGTAACAGTAAAACGTCTACCGTTTTGATTTCGATCGTACGCCTTGATGGTTGCGGACGTTTTCGTTTTTAATTGCGGTCGTAGTTTATGGTTGTTTCTTTTAATTAAAATCGGATGGGTGATTTTTCATTCTTCTAGTTTGAAAAATTATTTATAGCGTATAGGAATGTTAGTCAGTTTGCAATTTATAACGCGCATTTTGAAAATGCGGCGATCCGATGAACTCTCGAGTCGATTTCCAAAAGTATATTCAAATTTTTCGGTTAATAAATACTTTCGAGTCATTTGAACACTCTTACTAATTAGCGTACCGTAGAAGGCTCGGTCGGCTACCGAAATCACTTCTGAGGAATTCGAAAACTCAGATGAATCGGATAACGTTCGTAACGAAATAATTCGTTTGGACTCTCAACGAAATCCACCTGACATTGAAATTCTTACTCATCGTCGATTATCCCGAACAAATGCGCTTGAGTAGGAGTCTTTAATGTCACCGACGGATTCGAAATTTGTCATTTATAATCCGGCAGATTCGCCCGATTACGTTCGAAACTATAAAACCTCATTCGGCTAATTACCAGTCCCGTTCTTTATTACAGGTTAAATTTCAATTTGTGATAAATTTCATGCAAATCAAATAATTCCGTCACGCCAGTATCCGTCGATAATCCTAGCCCGCTTAAAATTAAGAACCAATAAACATAAACGAAATATCGATCGTAAAATGATCGTTCCGAACTTTAATAGACAATCACGACTGGAAATTAAATTTAGTGTCGAAACTTCGAAGCATTCTGATTGTGTAATCAATTCCTAAAAAGGTTATTCTTAACGACTCGCCTTATTATGTATGCGGCTATACATAATTCCGTTTAAACATTCACAGTGTATCGCTCCAATTACGCACACATTTACCTATAAAAAAAAAACTATTATTATTATTGTCGGCTGAAAACGCTGCAATTAAGATTCCTTTACCCGGTTCGATCTAATTTGAATATGAGAATTTAGGCATTTATGCCGTTGCTCAATCGAAAATTTGAGTCACGTTTTTCTCTACGTAGTTTCGCGTGCCTTTGTACACCGAATAAGGCGCATAATAAACGCCTAAACCTCGCCTCGATCGACAACAAACACTTCGGACAGTTTCCTGCGGTAAAAAGCGCACTTTTTACCGTCGCAGCCTCACAACGGTCGTATATCGGACGGAACACCTGCCCGACCAGCGGTTCGGATTTGTTCTGGTGGCTGAGGGGCCCAGCCTCTGCTCAGGTCAGTTTTCGACCTTGCAGCCGAGCCGGTTGCATCATCACTCACTCGGGTTGCATTCCTCGATGATGATCAGGTGGCCAGGGGTGGCCAAACGCGTCGGGAGGCGCGCGCCGCGGTCCCTTTCGACGAATCGCGGCTCGGTGCGGAATGCGCCGGTATGTTGTTCGACTAGGATATGGGTCCGATGTTGATGACGTCGGATGTGAATCGATAACCATACTATCGCGTAATAAAATTTGAATATGTGTATGCAAAATTATTTTATAACCGTGCCGTTGCGAAATGTAATAAAACAAAAATTAAATATATCTATGCGAAAATATTTTATAACCGTGCCGTCGCAAAATGTCTCCTGAATATAAGATTACTAGTATATAATAGGCCCGATGTTAATATCATCGGCTGTGGTTTTGTTAAGAAACGGAAAACCCGGTTGTGTGAACTCGAAATGTGTACCCGATTTGAATATTTAATTAATAAAATCAAAATATTTCATTTGTTATTTGTTTGTGACATATAGGCAAAGCCATGCTTGCTTAATTTGATGTTTGTTACCTATTGGTAATAAGCATCAAATTATAGACTTTAACTGTATACGCTTAAAGACCATTTTATGCTTTTATGTAAAAGAATTCCTTTTTTCTTCAGAAAATGATTCAATTTTTATGATTTCTAAGAAGTAAGTATTGAAAAACTATAATTGTTCTTCAAAACTTTATTTTTTTAAAATGCCAAAGGCCCAAAATAAACGCCTCTAAAACTTAAAATCAAATCCGCCACTACATTTACAATAAAATATGATATGAAACATATTATAAAGTACGATTTCACAAGAATCGATAATTGGATGCTTATCTAAAAAAACGCTTGTATCGAAATGACCATTTTCGCCATTATTACTATCATTATTGTTGCATGCGAAAAAAACTATAACTAAAACCGGCATCGTTGCAATTAATTGTTTTTATTATTTAAAAAATCAAAATCGGTCACTATTCCTCAAGTAACCCGGATCCTGGAAATTTACCTCTTCCTCCTACTCTACGACCCTAGAAATGATTATATTATAATACACACAAATAAACCTTTATAAAAATATCAAAGACAAACATTAAAGTGTTACAGACGTTCGGACATAGTTACGCGCAACTGATTGATTTTTTACGAGCGCAACAAGTCAATTAGTTGGGCGTAACCATGTCCGAACATCTATTTACACTTTAAAAGTGTAAATAGACGTTCAAACATGGTTACGTGCAATTAATGGATTTGTTGCGCTCGCAACCATGTTCGAACGTATGTTCAGCAGTTCAACTGAACGTTATTATTAAACCGCTAAACACACGTTCGAACATAGTTACGTGCAACTAATGGATTTGTTGCGTTCGCAACCATGTTCGAACGTGTGTTCAGCGGAGAATGGAGAATATGAGTTTTCTGTTATTTTCAAATATTTAGTTGCAAGTCCACAGCCCTGGTTTCCATGCTGGTTTCGTTCCTGGTTGTTGCTGGTGTTGGAATCGTGTATCGGCAATACGTGGCCCCCGAAGTGGCCCTTTGTTCGAGATGTTTATTCGAGAATGCTACGAGTGTAGCTCTAGAAGGGTTCGTTATTTAAATTTGTATAGGCGTTTGAGAATTGTGCGTTGTAAATATGTGGATGCCGAGTGCTTTGTGGAATGTGTTGTGGTGATTCGTGAAATTTTCATGGATTCGTATATGTGAACGAAAAATTATTACAACGAAGCAAATTATGACTTGAATAGAAAACAATTTATTACACATCTCATTCATTAATCTTTAGTGATGCTTCAATTAAAATATTTATCAATAAATATAATATGTTTCGACATTTAATCCTTTTAACACTCGAAAATTTTCTTAGATTTGAAATTTATGCCCGAAACGTTCAAATGTAAAGCTCTAGCTTAAATGATCGTTCAAAATTACTTATTAAGTAATTTATTGTAACTTTATCTGCTCGATAAATATACAGCAATTAATGCCACTATCCATCTCAATAAAATCGATGATTTATTTTATCATTTTCGTTTAATTGAATTGGGAAACCTTCTTTTATGTTCAATAACTGTAAGTTTGTGTATAAAACATATAATATTTTATTATTTGTAAAAAGGATCAATCGCCCTCTATATCTGTGTTTACGGCGTCATTAAGTTAGATTGTAACAAAACGTTATTCCCACTAAAAAACCTTCAGCATTAACCGTTTTACAGCGCCGTTAAACTTGATAAAAAACCATAAATTATCATAAAATAAAATGCATGCACGAAATCGAGCCTTTTAATCCGCAAAAAAATAAAGAACAGAACGAATTTCTAACAACACCAAACTCGAAAAAATGCAAATTTTTTTTTTCAAAGAATAAATTACAAACGTGCGCGCTCAGGAGGATTGAAGTTAAAAAACGACGCGAAAATTCCACTTTTTTCCGCCCGAACGAAAAAAATTCACATCGTACATTTTTTTTTCGGGAGAAGGCTATGTGTCGGTGTGTGAACGTTTTTCTGTTTATTGAGGTTGTAAATTATGACTCAATTTACGTGCATGTTTCTTTACAACAATAAAACTTTCCACGGGGTCGTTTTGTCGGACGCGGGAATGGCGTGTTGAAATGCGAGGGCTGCAGAACCAAAACACACACCCTCGATTGGAGATGAAAAATGAACAGGCTTTGATTTCAATATTCAATGAATTTTAGCAATCAATGAATTCTTATCAATTTCATTTGTTATTTTGATGACAGCCTTTTTAATACTTTTTTATAATTGAATTTGAAGTGTAAAATGTTTCATTTGATGTTTAAGCGTCCAATTTAATGTCATAATACTGTACTACTGAATTTTTTTGAACATAATAAAACCAAACAGTTTATAAGAAGAAGCGAGTAAATTCTTTTAATTCAAAAGAAAAAAGATGAGAAAAACAATATATTTTATTTTTAAAACATAAATCCCCTATATATAATAGCGGATTTCTGTGTGTCTGTGTATCTGTCTGTGTCGATGACGCTCGCGACTTTTTTTTTAATTTTTCCGCGACTTTTAAATGAACGACCCGTACCCGAATGATGATGATGATGATGATGATGGTGATGATGTAAATAACAAATGAACTGGTTTTATTAATTAAATATAAATATTCAAATCGAGTACGGTCATTGGGTAGCCTCTACCTTTGGATTCGTCTATATGTCACAAACAAATAACAAATGAACTATTTTGATTTTATTAATTAAATATTCAAATCGGATACACATTTCGAGTTCACACAATCGGGTTTTCACATTTTATCGTTTTCCGTTTCTTAACAAAACCACAGCCGATGTTATTAACATCGGGCTTATATATTATACTAATAGTTTATATGCTTGAAAACATTATATTAATGCTGAATAATCTATCGATAAATAGTAATCGACATGTATCATATTTTTGTTAATAACGAATTTATTATTTTATGCAGTTGATGATGCAATTTTAAATTTTTTTTATAAAAAAATATCTTCACAAAAACCTCAAATTATGTATCATCCAATTTTTAAAATAAACCCCAAAAACAAAAAAAATAATTCTCACTAACACGAGTACGATTTTAGAACCAGCAACCTCTTCATTGATTAATTACTAAATTCATCACTTTACTTATAGCACTACCGACTCAACCCTTACACCAAACATAAATAAACATTTCCAAAAATAAAATCAACGAATAACCAAAAAATTTCAACCAAAATCTCCCACAGAACGACAGAAGCAAATGCGAATTTGGACCCCGACACCCTGCGCGTATCTCCGCACGCTTTCGGGCCGAAGCAAAATAAAAGTGTAAAATGAAATGGCACGAGAACTTTTTTAAAACAAACAAATTGGCCCGAAAGGCCCTTTTATTCGGCGAAAGGGGGGGGGGGGGCAGGCGCGTTAATAATGTAACACGGTCGAATGTCGACGCTGTGTGCCCCACCGTAAATTGTTAATGCTTCCCCTATATAGATTAACCGTGAAACGTGATGAAACGCCCCGTATACGTGCCTACGTATACACCGTTCGTTAAATAATCCCGTGAAATGGCCCAAAATACGGCGCGGCGCTTTTCGGCGATGTTGTTGTGATGTTTCGCGAGCTTTTGTCGAAGGAATGTTGTTTTTTTTTATTTTTTTAGTTTGGTGATTTTTTTTTTAATTTAATTTTGATTTAATTAAATATAATTGAATAAATGATGTTTAAGATTTAATTTTAAATATAGTGAAATTTAGTTTATTTGTAATATGGATTTAATTATTTTGTTGAGAAAAAATTATTAATATCACAAATTGGGAAGTTTTCATCTTTAACAATAGTTTGGCGTTTTGTGAATATAATATTTAAACACGTAAACAATTTAATTCTGATATAAATAATCGATTTAATTTTATATTATTTATCAAATCCCCTATATATATAATAGCGCATTTCTGTGTGTGTGTCTGTCACACAATAAGTGTAATTTTGTTGCAAGAATCGTTGGAAGTGTGTCTTAAAAAAATTCTTAGAATGCTCTATTATTAGATTTAATATTTAATTTTTGATCCAGATAATCGAGGTCCGAATAATAATGGTTCTACTGTACTCAATTTATAGCACATTATTTCAAATTTATTTCTTCTTATTATAGTTCTCGAAAACATATTGGTATTATTCAAAAAAAATCAACCTTATTCAAACTGTCATGGAATTAAACTTGTCACGGATTTGGACAAGTCTCCTCTGTACATCGTGTTAATTGTATAATATTACCAAACATACGTATAAAAAATCTAATTTTACTTTCTATAACTATTTTTGTATACTATATTAAATTTCACACAATCTTACTCAATATTTTAATATTAAAAAAAATATTTTTACAAAATTGAATCAACATATCCCCTATCCCCTATATATAATAGCGGATTTCTGTGTGTGTTCCGTCCGTGTGTCCATCTGTTTGTCTGTTCGATGACGCTCGCGACTTTTTTTTCTTTTTTTTATGATAATGATGATGAACAAATGAACTGGTTTTATTAATTAAATTTTAAATATTCGAATCGAGTATGAGCATTGGGTAGCCTCTACCTCTGGCTTCGCCTATATGTCACAAACAAATAACAAATAAACTATTTTCATTTTATTTATTAAATATTAAATATTCAAATCGGGTACACATTTCGAGTTCACGCAATCGGGTTTTCACATTTTATCATTTTCCGTTTCTTAACAAAACCACAGCCGATGTTATTAACATCGGGCCCATATACTAGTATATTTAAAATAGTTCGAAATACACGAAAACTTTTAATTCCAAACATTTAAATTAAAATTTTCAAAATTCACCCATCACCTTCATCCAACATACAAAAATATCCATTCAAAAACCACCTCTTCACCAACTTACAACCTAAAACATCACTTAAACCCTAAACCCAATTTATTCAAAAAAAACTCACAACCCTCATAAAACCCTACACCATAACCAGATTTAATTACACCCATAATAATCACCATGTTATTATACGAGAAGACTAATACATTGTGATTTCGCGCCCGCAGAGGAGCGATCCAATTTCCGCGGCAGTATCTTTGCGCGACGGAGCCGCGAAACCGGGATATATTTTCAAATACACCATAAATATTAATTTTATGGGTGATAGGGGGTGGCGGGCGGTGCCGAGGGGGCGGCTTTAGGGGTAGTTCGGGATGTACCGCCCATTATTAATGATTCGTGCCCGATAAAATAAATCACGGTATATTTCCATGCGTATTCTCGATTGGCCCATAATACATTTCCCATTGCACCTGAGGGAGCACGTGGATAGATTTTCACATAAATTATATCGTATACATGGAAAATAGCGCTGCGTCGTCGTCTGGGGGTATATTCTTTTTTATTATTGTATTATTTTCGGCGGTGGTTTGTTTTTTGCGGAGTTAAATTTGATAATGCGCGTTTCGAATTTTTTTTTGTATTTGAAATTTTTTTTGGAAGGTGTTTTTTTGCGATGTTTCCCTTCTTATTAAATTAAAGTCGAACTCATAGTATATTCATGAAATCCAAGCTCTCATTGTTTATCCGGCGATGTACGACCTTTTCACCTCTTGTTTATTAGGGTTTCCATTTTTTTCTCGAGATTTTTTCATTAATCATTCATCCTTTCGTTTCATATTTTCCTCGCTGTTGATGCACATTTGTAAACAAAAAGCACGTCAAAAAAAAAGTAAATTATTCAATAAAATTTAATGAATCCATTACGTGAAATTAAAACCCATACATTATGAAACATTCGATTCTCGAACAAATGGAATATGATCACGAAATTTGCAGTCTATTTCATAAATTAAAAAGCCGCACACATAAAACACCTGTCAACTCTTACAACCAATTGGCTCAAAAACAAACACGAACGAATCGCATTTTAGCAATTCCATCGAACTACACGGATCGTTTTACAACGGCGTCATCAAACACGATATTTACACACGCCGAAATTAATTTTTCTCATTTATTCAATCGACAGCGATTGTCCGACAATCCGATACATCATCGTCGTTTGTGACACGACACCGCAATATTGTATTCGTTGCATCGGTTAATTGCTCGTGATGGCCATTCATACGGGTTTTGATGAATCCTGTGCGAGTTTCGTCCCTCTTCCGGGAGTTTGACCCTCTTTTGCACGTGTATTGGTCATATTCACGCGCGTGATCGATCACCTGGACTGCTCGACCATCTGTCCAACTCGAACGTTCGTTGTCCGTTTTGATTGATTGCGATTGCGGATCGAAAACGCTCGCGAATCGTCCTGGCGATTTCTAGTTTGGCGTAATCTGACGTTTGAGATTTACACGATCGCGATTTTGTTTGGGGATTATTTGGAAATATAATGTGCATGTTTTCGTATGGGGACAATTTAAATTTTCATTGTATCAATGTGCATTTAATAAAATTTATATTCATTATAAAAATGATGTGTGCATTTTACCACGAGCGTTGAAATGTGTGCATTCGAAAAAATATTCTGAACATTCATAAAATATCTGAAACTTAAAATTAATAAAACGTGAAATGAAATAAATATAAATAAAGGATCTACAAAGGTAATTCACTTTTTTTTTAATACACAGTTAAACTGCACCTTTTTGTGATAGTATCATATATCAGTTAATTTTCTGATATAGTTAAATGAAATTTGATAGTCAATAGATTAATATGACCGTGAAAAAAGGAGCGTTTTTGGATTCTGACTTTGAATTTTCAAACTTTTTCAGATTTAGTTTTCTCTTTTAGACCCATCTCAGAAAATCCAATTATCGACCTTACCAGTAAGTTCCCCTTTTTGTGTTTTATCTTTTATTTTATTATTTATATGAATTTAAATAATTACTTCCATCAAATTGTTGGAAAGTGATTACACTATTAATAATCAACGGCACGAAATAAATCATTCATAAAAAAATCATTACAAAATATATTCTTCTCAATCTAAACGATTTCAAAAATTTTAATCAAATCGAAACTATTTTTTTCCGAAACTGATATATACACAATCAAGCAAGTACACATCTTGGATCAAATGGCTAGCGCAAACGAATAAGCTGCAAGAAGTACAGCAAGCTTTGTACATACGTCCCAAAGGATTTAACGCTGACGGTGCACTGGTTAATTAACTCGTCTTCCATTAGTAGATTCTGCTAAGCAGAACGCCACGGTCCGTTCTCAATTGAATTGCTCTAAATTTTGAAGCTAATTGAGTTTCGAGCGAACCGTGTTTATTGATAAGCACAAACGACGACTTTCCAACCCCCACGACACTGAAATACCATCCCAAATAGCTCTCGACCCTAGAGCATATTAATATTTTTTGTTGAAACAAGCATTCGAAATTCACCCCTTAATGTATTTGTAACTCGCGCGTGCATTAAATTCGACGAAAACTCTGCACGATTATGAGGTTGTTTTCATCTCGCGCAAAGCGGAATTAGTGAAAGCTGGAAACATTTAAGATACTTTGGCGAAGAGCTTTTTGCCGAGGTTTTACCTTAATTGTGGCCCCCCAACTCTTCCGCCTAGCTTCGTATAATATATTAGAGCCCGGGGAATAATGCCGGCGTATCGGAAACCATTAAGTGCACTTAAGTCGATATTAAAGAGTGTTATGTCGGAAACTTTATCGTTGCCTCAAAATTTTCTGAGCCCCGGGCGTGATTTGTGTTTTTAATCCCTATGTAATTAAGCTAAAAATGTTAATACTTTAAAGTACTCATGTATGCGTGTAGTTGTTATTAATATTATATAATAGTTGTACGCAAAAATAATGCTTCAAACCTTGTCTGGATTCAGTGTTTAGTGTTCGAAAGGAAGTATAATTTCATTCCAGGAATTTATATCTCTCAAGAAATATAGTTCCGTTTATGACTCCAAGTACCTGATACCATAAAAAGGGTGATGAAAAGTTGTCGCATTAGAACTTTATCCTATGAAACTGGCTCTATCGCGAAGCACCATCTTCGCGAAAGCACATGTCCAAGACATGTATGAGGAAGGTCTTGCAAAAGTGCGCTTCGAACATTCATGTCCCATCACAAAAAAACTATGTTCTAATACTTTTATGTGATGTATTCTTCCGAACATGAGTTTTGAAAAAAGCATAAAATCTGGGCGATTTTTTTCATTCGTAAATTATGTATATTATGCTAGGCATTTGTGAAGAAAATAAATATTTGCCCGAACAGTTTGTTTGTCGCTGATGTCGCTATGCAGGCGAACGTCACCCGGAAAACTGAAAGTTTTTATGTGCCACCTATTATAGCCAATCTTTCGGAAAATGTCGTTAATGAAAGCTTCATAGGAACTTTTCCCGAGATAAAAAGACAAATTTCACGTATACGCACGTGGATTTAATATACTCACACACATCAGCTCACTTATATTTTAATAAAATTTATTTTTCGATTAAAAACATAATATTATTTCTACAAAACCTAAAGCAACATTATCATATCCTGGTCCCTAATTTCAATTTTACCGAGCCGTTATTAGCGATACGCCATTCGATACGAGCCGCCGTTAAAACGCGATCGCTTCCTTTTTTTATTCTTCCATCCAATTTTTCATAATTTATTCCATACCTTTCGCGGTAATATTATCCTAGTTCGTTTCAGTGAAATTTTACATAATTAAAATAGATCAATTAAAGCACTACCGTGCCGGCAACTCGGGCAGCGCTGATATAATATGCTTTATTATCGGATCTAATTCCGTTGTTTGTAAACAAGGGTTGCCGGTAT
Organism: Hydropsyche betteni; assembly: GCA_028571205.2. Classification (NCBI taxonomy): domain Eukaryota; kingdom Metazoa; phylum Arthropoda; class Insecta; order Trichoptera; family Hydropsychidae; genus Hydropsyche; species Hydropsyche betteni. The sequence continues at coordinate 4,770,140 of JAOXNN020000086.1, read as the reverse complement.
ATTTGTTTCTCGAACGTTCGTAGGTGGATTTTGTGGGGGTGGTACTTTCTCGAAATCTGGTCGTTACGATTTGATTCACGTTTGACCCAGCAACCCCGAAGAAATCGCAATATGTCGCTGGAGACATATCTCGCCATGTTTGCCGATCACATACACTGTGTAGAGGCTTTTGCTTCCTATGATTCTCAAATATTTCAAGATTCAACACATTTTAAATATTATCATAATTAATCACAAAATGAATCATCGCAGATACTATTTAAATATTAATAATTTTCTTTCGAATTTTGAACTCTGATTTTTTTTGATTCAATGGTACAAGACTACAAGGTCACATCCATCTATTATCATCATCATTACCGATCTGTTAGTTATCCATTGCAGGGTTTTATCAATTTATGTAACAGGTTGGGACCTGATTTGTCACAACCTAGTCTAACCGTTAGACCAGTGGTCGGCAACCTACTACTATCTACTTACAACAACCTACAACAACCTACTTACCCGCGGGTAATTGAATTGCCCACTACGTTTTGAGTTACCCACAAAGAAAATGTGATATTTTATTTTTATTTTAAATATCATATCTTTATTTTAAAATATCATATTACGTTAGACTATACAGTATTGATAAGGAACAAGAAGAACCAACCCATCCCATGCCGATGGAAGAGGCTCTCAGGCTAACGGTACGCTTATCTATGAGCTAGATCCTGTGATCGTTATCCACTAAACATATCACAATAACAACCACTGTGGCATTCCAGGTAAAGTCTGAGAAGACTGGGCCCTTTCTGACCACTTTTCGATCGCAATGACCATCAGTTTGACGAACAAGTTTACCTTTAACCCTATATGGCATAAACCTCAGAATAACACACATTATCGGCATCTATATGTTACATCTGTATTTTTCAACTTGTTTTAAATTAAAACTAATTGATTCGATGAAACAACACTATTAATATTAATTCAACATCGCGACAGTCGCATTTCCGAGTAAACACGCAGTAAAAAAGGCGACGGAGCGTCCGCGTCTCAAACGAGGATTTATCGCGCGTGAAATTATCCCGTTAATTTTCATCTGCATATAACATGGCATATTTCACGTTTTGCACTCCTCGACGTTATCCTTGCGCATATGAATTATGGAGTTTTAAAACGGAGACGATACGACGATATGGCGAACGCGCAAGCGTCTGGCATTAAACTCGCATGCGGACGAGAGTTAAACGAAGTAAAACGCGAAAGCTGCAAATGGAGCGAAACTTCGAAAGTCTTTGCATAACTGCATTAGACTTATGCCGGATGAGAGTAACCGACTGCAAAGGTATGAGAGCGATTAAACCTCAGTTTGCATGCAACAGAGTTTTATGTATAATAAATTTGTTGCTTATTTCATTTTAGGTCGACTCAGTTTCACACAGCTTCTCAATAGTAAATAAAATTCGTTTTATTTTTTTTATTCAAAATATGTAATTGTATATAATAATTTCCATTGATGAAATGTTTGAGAATTGCCGATTTACTACTGTATCGTTTTGGGTCTAATGTTTCTTTCGGCGTGTCGTCCTTGTTCGCCCATCGGAGAAATCTCGGTTTGCATGTTTAATAATCTTGTATCTTGTTATTCCGGTCAGATAACGAATCGCCTCGCCAGCTACACTCAACTCCAAATTTATTTATTTTTTTGCTCCAAAAAAGTAAGTGTGAGAGAACGTTTCAGATTTGTTTGTACTGACTCCAATTGTTGAAGTTTCCCGTTTTATCTTTCATCAAATAACAAAACATTTCCGAATTCATTTAACAAATAACATTATTTAATAAATAATATACAGTTGGGCCTTGTTTAACAATGTTATATAGTTTCACAAATCCGTCTTATAAATACGAGATTTGAAGTTTACATGGAATTAGAGTTTTCATTTTGAAAAAATATCGATGTTACAGTCAAAGTGTATTATTAGCTAAGTATATTTTGTCTGACGTTTTAGATAAAGTGTATTTGAATATAAATTGTCTAGTTATGGTATATTTCAACAGATGAAAATACAATTTAACTGGTGCTCACTAGTTAAAGTGTATTTTCAACTTGACAGATGAGTTCTGACAGTCCAAATATTTGTATTAAACCGTATTGTGTATTTTACTTCTATATATGATTATTGAAAAGATTTTAATAATGGAATAATCTCAACAAGGCATTCACCACAAAAACGTTAGTTTTGAGTCCATATTAATGGAAAAGTGACGTTTAAGGGTCCATATTAGTGAACAAGTGGAATTTTTGTGCCATTATAATCATATTGCCGATATATTACAATGTAATGGTGTTGGCAACACTGGCTTGTTAGTTGACGTTAAAATACACATTGTCTAACTCTGACCAGTTAAATAATATTTCCATTGTGTCAGATGAAATAATTATGTGAGTTAGACAAAATATATTTTAACTAGTCAAACTGTATTTTAACTGGAAAATACACTTTGACTGTAACATCGACAATTATTTATATTCTTTTTTTAAATAAAAATACAGAAAACATATAAAAATCGTGTCATATAAAACCGTATTATACGAAGCCCAAATATATTTATAATCACATCATGATCCTAAATTTCGTAATTTTCGCAACTCGTCCAATAAACACATCGAAAATGCGCACTGTTGAACGTTTGATATCGCAGATTTGCATACCCACAAGTTTGTGCACACAAACTGCAACAAAAACACCATACAAACCCACTACCATACAACACCATTCAGCCGGCCCAAAGCGGCGTAACTTCGCAACGAGATTAACCCGGCGGGCGGGTTTTTCAAAACCACCCTACGATTGTTTCTAATCGGATTTCGGGCGGGAGTTTTGGAATTTCGAAAAGCACGGCCATCGAGTCGTGTTCCAAATAAATTATGCGGGACATAGGACGGAAACGGCATCTGCTTTGACCGAAGCGAAGTGCAGACATGGGTGAGTTTCACGGTCGCCGGCCTGCAACATGAGCCGGTTCGGATGGGAATTGATGTCGGTTTGGATTGTGGTCGTGTATGTGTTTAGAGGTTTAATTAGATGGTTTCGTGTCAGTTTTTAGATGAATTAGTGTGTGGGTGGTGGTTAGTGAGTTGAGTTTGGTGGCGTTCTGTGGGTGGGTTTTGTTTGATTTGTGGATTTTCGATATTGAATTATTTTGTGTTTGTTATTTTTTACTAGTAAATAGGCCCGATGTTAATAACATCGGCTGTGGATTTTTAAAAAAATGGAAAAACTCGATTGTGTGAACCCGAAATGTGTACCCGATTTGAATATTTAATATTTAATTAATAAAATCAAAATATTTCATTTGTTATTGTCACCAGTCGTCATATAGGCAAAATCGGTAGTAAGTAGTCAATAAGAATCATATTATAGACGTTAACTGTATATGCATAAAGACCATAGTAGCGAGCGCGAACGAAGTCGCGATCGTCATCGAACAGACACACACACACACACGCAGAAATCCACTATTATATATATATTTGATTTGATTGTGAAGTAAGAAAAACTTTTAGTTTTGTAATATATTGATCTAATTGTTGAGAAATTTTTCAGTTATGAGAACTTACAGTAAATACTTATTCATTTATTTGTAAATTTTTAATATTTTATTTGGAATTGATACGGTAAAATTCTTAATCATATTATAAAAGTTTTGCTCATGTAAGAATTTCAACTTATAAGAAGCAAGATGAAAAAATCCATACTTCGTTCAAAATTATTTTATGTCAAACATAAAACAATATTTTAGTTGTTTCAATAATAATTAAAAAAATATTTAAAATCATGAAAATAAATATAGTAATATCAGATATATAATTCATTATAAAATTTAATTTTAGCATCAAATTAAACACATTCATCTAAAATAATACTTATTCTACGTATTTTTAACAATGTCAAATTAATCAAAACAAATACAACATAAACTTCTTTTTTTTTTTACACGCGAGTTACAATCTGTCATCAATGAGATTGTTACGTGTACATCAACACATCATAAAAAACCGAGATATAAACGCGTAGTCAAAGTATCGGATACCTTGACTACGAACTGTTCGATACTAAAAACACTATTTTGTCTCCAGTGAGATATTTTTTCGTCAATAGCATATTTGATTACGAAACAGCGACCTAATTGGTGTACACGTCACTTAATTTCGTAAAATATACAAATATTATGACTGAAATCCCTTCGAGACCATTCTCAACGACATATCTATAAGGTAAATAGAACAAATTAAAAAAGTGATTCCAATTTAAAATATCGTAACAACCGAGATATATACGCGATTGCGAGCTATCACTTTTGAAAGAGTCCATCTATCGAGCAACTGCGATACTTATTTAAATGACAAACTGTTGGTTTTCAAGCGATAACTTGGCATCCGTGCGTTGCATTAGCACCAAAAAAATTGTACTATCTTCTTGAAATGCATATGTTTTATGCAGATAAACATTTTTATTAATTAATTTAATGTGTGGCCGAAAAAAAAATCCTAAACAAGAGATTTTTTTGGACATTCCAACTAGGTCTGCCCCCTTAAGCATTGACCTAATAACAATACTTTTCAAAAATACTCAACAATATCAAACCAGATATTCAACCCAACATCAAATCATGCATAAATACAAACAACATAAAATCATCCACAATACAAAACCACCCAACTCTCAACCCCCTCCCGCACCGAAGCGCCCCGCCTCTCCACTCCACCCACCCACCCACCACCCACCATCACACAACCGCACCACATCACAAGCCTACACGAACACACCTTCGCACGTGACCGGCAACCGGGTCCGAATGCGGAACCGTGTTTTACATCCGCGTGTGCCGACGTGCCGGCCCATAACGCCGGTTCGGAACCGCGGTCCGAGCCGGCCGTGTCCTCGAATTATGCCGAAACGTGTGCACAAACATTTCCCGTGGCACGATAAGACCGAGAGGACACGGCGTAATCTTATGTGCCGGACGGGTGCGGTCGTAAACAAAATTAAAGCCGAGCCGAGTTTGGGAAATGAGCGTCGTGAGGTCGGGATGCGGTGTTGGGCGCGGGGAGGCACGGGTGATATGTTCGTGTTGATGGGTGTTTGAAAGGGTTTTTTTTCGGTTTTATTGATTAACTAGTATATGATGATAATAACATCGGCTGTGGATTTGTTATGAAACGGAAAACGATAAAATGTGAAAATCCAATTGTGTGAACCCGAAATGTGTACCCGATTTGAATATTTGATATTTAACTAATAAAATCAAAATAGTTCATTTGTTATTTTTTGTGACATATAGGCTACCCGATGCTCGTACTCAATTTGAATATATTTAATATTTAATAAATAAAACCAGTTCATTTGTTGTTGACACAGACATCTGTCATCGGTGATTATATAAATGTATAGCGGATTCAAATATTTTTTCTACTGACGTATTGCATAAGTCAATAGAGACGCTTTCATAGCATGATATTATAGACGTTAAGTGTATACGCATAAAGACCATATATGCATGAAGAATAATTTTAAAGACGGAAAAAAATAATAGTATCGACGCGTCGTTTTAAAGTCGCGAGCATCATCGACACGTTTAAACAGACGAACACACGGATATCCGCTATTGTATATAGGGGATAGTAAATACCATGTTTTCCCGAAAATAAGACCCGGTCTTATATTAATTTTAAATAAAATAAAATAAAAATCCAAATATACATGGACTGCTATACACTTAGACTTTGATTTTCAATATTATTTCGTTGATTTAGTACCCGAAATAATAGTTCAAATGCTTAGATTCTTTAATAATATTTTCCTTTTCTAATTTGTATTGAAAAATGCTTCAACTTCAAATGATAATGATTTTTTTCAATATCAAATATAATATTATTTAATCTGTTTGTACATACAATTAATTCTACTAAGCCATAATTGCAAATATCGTACAAAATATTTTTAAATAATGAAAACAAATACAATCAAAACGTTATGTTTATTTTCATACCGTCGTATCGATCTCGAAGCAAATTTATATATTCGAATCAAAACTTCCAGCGTATCTTTCATTAAACATCTATTTTTCGCAAAAAATCTCAAATAAAACACATTACAATTTTAATTTCAAATTTATGCAAATCGATCAGAAGACTCCACCTGGAATACAGAGGAGATTAAGGCAGCCACTACAAAGGAGAGACTAATTCCTCTCCCTATGGGAGACACAATCATATACTTGCATACATTTGACTGAATTGGTCAGCTCGCTTAATATGAAAGACTAATCCGCAGGTTTTAACCAGATCAAAACGCGAACTCCTGAAGCTTCGAGGCACGACGTTGAGCTACGGACTACAGTAATAGAATTAAACTTCTCGCGAATAGCCGCGTTTATGCTTCGTGCTTAGAACGGCTAAAATTCTAGTATATAATATTTCAGTTAAATTATTTAATTGACCTGATATATTTTGAATATTTCCGCACGTTTCATTAAAGCCTTTTCAGATGGGGATGCTGCGAATCAACGCCCTCTGAGAAAGTTTCCCTCTAGCCGTATGATTAAGTTTTCTCTTTGAGAAGGCACTTCTTCAGACGTTTCCACGGAGCAGTGATCCTCGAAAGGTATTTTCCCGCAGCCCGGTCGGTCGCCGGCTGTAATTTCTTTGCGAAAATGTAATAAAAGAAGATATGTGACCCGCGTTGTAAAATATGAAAGAAAATCTCGAATCCAATACGCGGAAGAGTCTGCGAGAAATAATCACGGAACGTGCGAGCTTTCCTGCGCATACAATTCCATTGCAAAAATCTACGGCCTCGTCTTATTTATGGTGCACGTAATGTAGTACGCTTTTGCGGTTTGAAAATATAGGGAATCCATTGAGAATATATTTTGTGTATAAAGTTCACACAATTTCCTCGTTTATTTGTAAAATTTGAAATTAAAACACAATTATGATATGTATATTTTTTACATATTGAAACTATTTAATCGTGTTGACAATATAATATTTTGTCGTCATAATTAAATTATATTTCGAAATTTTGCTATTGTATATGAAAATTTGATCCCGAAATCCTTGGCTTAGTCACGAGAGTAATTAATGTAATATAATATTGACATCGTATATACAGGCGGACCTCAACTTTCGCACATTCGACTTTCGCACAATTCGCTATTTCGCACATTTTGAAAAAATCGTTC
>JAOXNN020000086.1:4706223-4742485 GCA_028571205.2 Hydropsyche betteni | reverse complement strand
ACCCGCCGGGCGCTCGTACAGTCAACGGGCGCAGTCGCCCTCATCGGATGCGGTGACGACGAGGGTTCGGGCGGACACACTACGGGTGCAACATCGGCCAACGGTACGGGCACCATCAGCACGGGCAACAACACCACGAGCAGCGGAAACACAGGCGCCTCCAATACGGGCAGCGGCAGCACGACAAGTGGCATGGACCCTGTGGGGCTACCGCAGTGGCGCGTGGGTCAAGCCATCGGCGAGTGGCGAGAGATCATGGGCTCAGCCATGGATCTCGCGGTCCCCACGAACACGGCGACTCTCTTGTCTGGCCAAGGTGCGATCGTGGGCCCGCGCTCCCGCATGGACGCTTGGTGCGGGCTTTCGATCGACACCAGGAGCTCAAAGGTTTGGTCGCTCGCAAACGGCGGCCACGGGGACTACTTCGGCAACGAAGTGGTGCGACTCGATTTGCTCGCCGATGCTCCCGCCTGGGAAGAGTGGTTGGCTGGGAGCAACGGTAACGTGGTGGACAACGCCACGCCTTCTGGGCCGGGTGCGCCGCAGTTGGCTCGCTACATCGATGGCAAGCCCTGCTCGACGCACAGCTATTACGGGCAGCAGTTCATTGAACGGCAAAATCGCGCGCTACGCTTGGGTGGCTCGATCGCAATCGCTGGCTCGGGCTATCAAGACGTCGAAGGGTTTGATGTCACGCTGGGCAAAGGCGTCGAGGCTTGGGACCCGGCCCAGACCTACCCTCCCGTATTCGGCATGCCGGGCTGGACGGTGTCGTTAGGCTGGTGTTGTTGCAAGGATCCTCGCACAGAACAGCTCTATGTCACGAGCTACTCCTCTTTGCGTCGCTTCACGCCGAACGCTGGCGACATCGGTGGGGTGTGGGAGATCGTCGCCCCCATTCCGGATACGATGAACGCAGCGTTGTTAGGGGCAACCGCCATCGATACCCAAAGAGACCGCCTGTTCTGGGTTCATGGGTACGGGTCGGTGAAGTACATGGCCCACGCGCTCGGCAGCAACACTTGGACAGAGGTTGTCTTTCCTGCGAGCGACGCTCAGGCGACCCTGGCAGGCAGAATGGGCTCGCTCGGCATGGTCTACTCATCCGAACTCGATGCCTACCTGATTCGAGATCGTGAAGCAGGACCGCGCGTTTACAAGATCGACGCACAGACTTGGGAGGTCTCGATCCTCTCCACCACGGGCGGCGACGCCATCCCGGAGGGGGCGGTTCTCAACAATGAAGAGGGTGTGTACAACCGTTGGCTGCTGGCGCCCCAGCTGCAGGGCGTGGTCTACTTCCCAAAATCGTCTGCGAACGCCTGGTTTTTGAGGCTCTTTTGAGCTGGACGCGGGAACAACTTGAGCAGCTGAAGCAGCAGCCCGCGACGGTGCCCTGCGATGGCTGCCGCGCCTGCTGCTCTCGCGATCGGGTGTTTCTCAGTAAGGAGGACGATCCCAGTGCGTACCGTTGGCACGTCGAAGATGGCTACCCCGTCTTGGATCGCAAACCGAACGGGGAGTGCGTCTATCTGTCGGAGTCTGGCTGCGAAGTGCACGAACGCGCGCCTCAAATCTGCAAGCGCTTCGACTGCCGAGTCCTTTACTTGCTGACCGATGAGCCTACCCGTGAACGTCGTCAGCGCGAGAACCCTCAGATGACCGAGGTCTATCTGGCAGGCCGCAAACGACTGCCGACCCTGAAGGCGCCCACCACGCCTTAACGCGCGCCGCCGAACCAACGAAGGATCGCCGGCAACAGGGTTAGGCTCGCGATCATCGTCGCCGTCATGCCGGCGCTCATCAAGACGCCCAAGCCGACCATGGCGTTGTACTGCGCAAGCACCAGCACACCAAAACCAAACACAGTGGTTAGTGAGGCGACGAGCACAGCTCCACCTGTACCTCGCAGCACCTCGTCGAGGTTGGCGACCCCGTCAGGGCCCTGACATTGCCTATATCGAGTCATCACGTGCGCGCCAGCATCCACACCGAGCCCCAATAGCAACGGCACCACCACCAAGTTGGCGTGATTGAACGTGTAGCCAAGCATCGGCATCATGCCAAGCATCACGACACCGCCAACGATAACCGGTGCTGCCGCCGCCGCCATGTCAACGGGTCGGCGGAAAGAGATCCACAGAATCACGATCACGAAGGCAAGCGCGAGCAAGCTTGACCGCGTCAGGCCACGCACCAGCATGCGCTCATGCTCGGGCACTGTCATTGCCAGGCCGGACGCGTCGCTCGAGATGCTGTTGACGGCGTCAAAGAACGGGCGGCTCACTGAGGGCTCCCAGATGTCCCCCTTGGGGTGTACGTAGAGCGCCACTGCGCTTCGGTCCACAGAGACGAACCGCGCACGGAACACCTCGGGTAAGTCCTCGGGCATCACCTCGCCGCCCCTTGCTTGCGTCGCACGCAGACTGCCAACGGCGCGGTCCAACAGATCGTAGAGCTCTGTCTGCATGCGGGCGAGGTTGGCTTGGACGAGCTGAGGGTCACCCTTGAGGGCGTCGCGTGCTGCGTTCAGCGCCTTTTGCGTGCGCTCCACGGCTGGATCGCTGCGGCCACTCTGCTTCAACGCGAACGCCGCCTCGTCCAGAAGGTCGCCGATCGCCTGCAAGCGCTTGTCCAATTGCTCTGGCACCACTGGCGCCGCTCTGCCCTTGGCCAAGTCGACACCGCTGAACCGCGCGGCCAACCCGTTCGTGGCTGCTCGCGTCTCCGGGGAATCGGGGGCGACCAAGTCGGATGGGGTCTCAACGGAGGCAACAGCGGAGCTCGCCCTAAGTTGCGACGCCAGGGCCCGCGCCTGCTCAAGGTTGGGTGCGGTCACATTGGCGACGATCGGGTTCACGCGCTCGTCGCTAGCGAGTTGGCGCAGCCCGATCGCGCTTTCGGTCGATGAGGGCAGAAAGTCAAAGTACCGCCCGCTGAAGCCAACGTCGGACAGCCGGAGCGCGAACGGAAGCATCAGCACCGCTGCCCCAGTGCAAATCCACCTGTATCGATGTCGGACGAAGCCGGAGACCGCGAGCATCCCCGCGATCTCTGGCGTGCCCTTCGGTTTGTCTCGGAACAGCAGCAACACCACCGGGGGAATCAACAGGTAGGTCCCAATCAACATGATCACCAACCCAAGCCCCGTGATGAGGCCAAGTTGAGCGAACGCAGTGAACTCAGTCACGGCTGTTGCCGCGAACGCTGCTGCCGTCGTTAGGGTGCCGATGAGAAGGCCTGGGGCAGACTTGATCAGGGCGCGCTCCATCGCGGCCTCGTCCCTGTAGTGGAAGGCCTTCTCCTCGGGTTCGCCATGGATGGTGATGCGGGTGTCGAAGGCCTGGGTGCAGCGCAGCATCAGGTCGCGCTGGATGGCGCGGTAGCGCGCCGACAGCACCTGCTGCCAGGACCCATCCGCCGACTGCATCCGCGATGCCGGCGACCTGAAGGGTGCGCCGCGCGCACCCTACACAATATTGGCCACGAGCCGTTTGGAGATTGCCTCCTAGCAAGGCATGCCCGAATAATCTCACCAACACTGCGTCTTCAGGCACTGCCTACTTCCGCAAGTGACTAGCCCTTAATATTAAAATTTTTAACATTTCCTTTGTATGATAAAAAAAGTATAGATTTTATTAAAAACTTAAGTCATCGATTAGTCATTCATCAATTTGAAAAAAAAACTAATATGAAACCAAATACTATTATATTATATTACACCAAAGATAGAATATCACATTCACCAATTGCAGTACATATTCCTTAACATTAATTATTGATACATTCGATTGAATTGTATACATAAAATACAACAAAACAAATTCGATACCATCAAAACATAAATCACAAATTTCTGCAAATTTATTTCATGGGAAACACTGATGAACAAATTGATCAACGCTGCAAAATCAATACGGACACTAAATGATGTGTTTGCCAAAACGCTACTTTATTCTGAAGTACATGTATATTACACAGCAAAAAGTTTTTGAATTTTTGTCTCCAATTTCCGAATCTTTTGTGAAAATAAGTGTCAAATTTGAGCATAATGAATGAACGAGGGACATGTGTTTCATACTTGACCGCTCCCTTCTCTGCTCGGTCAATTCTTGTGGTACCCATTTGTCCAATTTTTTTATTTTATAACATCCAGATGTCTTAAAATACTTGATTTTGAAGCTTCGCGTTCTAATGATAAATTCCGAACAATTTTTTGAAATGTGAAATTTTTATACTGGAGCGGTGCTTTACCTCGAAATAAAGGAGATAATGTAAACTACACTTCTAAAACCTAGCACGAAATCCTTTTCGCCAGGCATTAATTTGCCAATAAGAAAAATAAATTTTTAGTAAGAATTGAACTAATTATAAAAACTAAATATTAAACCCAGTGCACATTGTAATGTTATTGAATGCAATGAAATTGTACGCAATATAATTTGAATGTTATTTTGTGGGCTAATTTACGTATTCGAATAGCGTGGCCCACCATCTTATTCAGTTGGTAGCCTTGCTCCGATATGTTGTGTCACGCTTGACAGTTGTAATTTGAGATTAACCTCCAACAAATCAATAATTATTTTGGCTGATTTGACCCCCCCGTCGAAAACAGGTGGCGCAAAAAGTGATCGTGAAGAAGGGCGTCGAGAGTTTTGAAAAGACGTTTGTAGAATCTCGAATCCGAACTGACAACTGTCAAATTGACAGCTGTCAAACTGACCCACAGCGCGTCAACCGTCAAGAGCATGAATTTATTTTAGAAATGAGTTTTAGGAATACGAAGTTAATTTGACGTTTCACGAGATTTTAACCGGGCCGATAATTGGCACCCGAAACAAAGTGGTGGAGCGGCGCTCCAGCGCATTCCTGCTCCACTACACCACTGAATACACGCGTTTTTCCACAGCATTCGCGCACCGATCGTCGATTACAATCGCCATTTTCGCTCGCGCCCGCTTAAATAATGCAGGACATGGCGCAATACGTCAAAAATGATTCCGCCGCGGCGTCGTCAAATATTCAAAGGAGAACCGGCCAAGGACCGAAGGCCCTCCTTCCCACTGAATAATGCATCATTATATTGTGTGCTTGCTCCGGGCTCGTATGCGCGGCACGACGCTAATGCTTTTATTGCGCGGCAATAAAGCCTGCCCGCAACTGTGCGAAAGTTGACGGCGGGAGCTTTCGCTGGGCGAGGGGCGATGACGATTTTATTTCTGGGGTTGGTTTATGTTGATTGTGTTTTTTTTTTTGTGAATTTTTGATCGAGTCTTGGGTTATTTTGGTTATTTTTAATATAATTTTTTTAGATGGTTGAGATTTATATCCCTTTGCGCTCGTAGAGTTTTCCGCAGTAGGTATACCGTCTACTCGGAGAAAAAAAATCTGGATTTTTGTGTAAATCACTAAAATTAATTATTATATCTCTAGCTTAATAAAAATTAATATACATAAAATAATTAGGAATCGACAATAAAATAAATAAATTTTGTATGTTACAATAAATCGTTTCAAGCTCCGCAGTTTGACTATCCCTAGTTTTATTTAAAAAAAATACTCTTGAAACTAAGGTGACCATTTCATTCAAAATATTTACGGTTCTCAAAATTTAGCTACACTACATACATACATTTTTTACGATAAACTATTAGTTATTATTATTAATCATAAAAAATATAATCTTGAGACATGGCTTATTAATTACACTAATCAAAAACAAAAAAAATGCGAAAAGTAGCTTTTGTACCGAAATCAATACAAATATGTACTATGATCACAGAGATGACACCCGAAATCACAACAGCGAGAGCGAGAACGTTACCTGAAAGAGATAGAGAGATAGTGATCGTTAAAAATAGCCGTTAGCTGTGTGTAATGATAAAACTGTATTTACATATTGGTTCCGAGAAAAAGTATACCTTATCGTGCTAAATTACTAACTTCTAGATTAACTCAGATAAAATAAGTCTTTTAGTGATGCAGTTATCTTGAGGATTTAATCTACAATATTCAATCAATGCAATGTAAAATATTTGCAGGCAAACTAACAAAATCGGCAATATATTTCGTGATGTTTATTGGTGAGTCCAGCACGCCCAACGAGTTGAAAGGGATGTAACTTGAAAATATCGACTTTATTTTTTTAGTTGTGTTTTTGAAAATAGAATTTTCGGTGCTAAAACAATAGGTAGATGCCAATGAACCGGTCTAAAATCAACGGTTGGCGAAATAAAGTAGTGTCGCTTCTGCTCGATAGATGGAAAATTAAGGAAACGTCAAATATCAGATTTTTTACACGTGTAATGATATAACCTCAAAATTGCGCGTGTAAAATATAGAAATATTATGACTATTGGGATTGAGGTAATTTTTCAATGGTATCGATCCTATTTTTGTGTGCCATATCAGGTGACTCTAACGCAGGTGATCACTTTTTCAGTGATTATCCTAGAGAATGATAACTGAAATGGATCTTCAGTGATAGGATGTATTATATATAAGTAGAGAGGAGAAGTAGGACCTTTTCAAATCTGGTTTACCGATCGTCGATGACCAATTGTAATTGTTGTCACAAATCAATCACGACGCCGGCTCATTATATAATATTATAATTTATATGACGATCGATAGATGGGGTTTGTAATCGGAATCATTTTTTGAAATCGTATCATTAACGAGAGATTAAACTCTCATTTTCTGATCAAATGGTTAAATACCAAATTTGAGATGATCGCAAAGATGTTAAAAACAAAATTTTACTCTTGCTATGCTCGTAGCTTGAACTATCATCGTTACAATAGAATAATCCCTACAACATACCGCTGCACCACAGGCTGGCCATCAAGTAGTATCGACTCTAGGGTTTATAAAAATATTAATAACTAAAAATCTAACAGTTTCAAGTAAGATTTGATAAATAAAAAAATATATTTTGACCTTTTTTTCTTAATTTGAATCGAATTAACTTACAATATAATTCATTTGATATTTTATTTTTTTCTCATTACATATATTATGTAGTAATAAGAAGAAGTACCTCTCAAGGAAGATAAATACTGAAAATCATCTCTTATCTAGTATTATAGTTTGATAGAACGTAATTACATCCGTCTACTTACTGTATCATTTATTTACCTTTGATAATTAGTAGGAGTCAATGTGTTCAATGAGAGTATCAATAAAGAGACTATGTTCTCTAATTAAGCTGCATTTAGTCAGATATAATATAATATGCTTGCAAATAAAATTTACGTGTCTTTATATCTAAAAAATATTACTTTTTATAGGAAATACTATTCGATGAAAACATCGATCAAATCTATTCGCTACTAAAACGCAATTACAATCACTTGCCAAAAACAGCTTATTGAAAACTGTCACTTTTTTAGATATTGATGTCGGCGTACGAAAAATTTATGGAATTCATTACTATCACATTGTCATTTATCATCAGATGTTACATATATGTAATGTGTTCCGAATTTTCACATATTATTTCTCTGCTATATATTATATTTTTAGTAAATCAACCATATGAACAAAAAGTTCCGTTCCGCAAATATAAAACATCCAAATAATATGTTTGTAGTTCTTTGTGTTGAACTCAAACACACTCAATTAAATGGAGCCTCTGATGAATTAGATAAAAGTTTAAAATAAACGTCCAACTCGAGGACCATACCTTTAAATTATTCGGTCTACGGTAGAATAGGTAATTAATTCTACTTGTATACAGACTCGAAATTTAAACTCTAGTATACACTTTATTTAATATTGATTTAAATTATCTAAGTTTCGATGAACTAATTAAAATTGCTCAACTCACAAACATAATATAATATTTTGAGAAATAATACGATTCTCATTTGGTTTAAGTTAACAAAATATTAGGACTGTGAAAATATCGATACGTGCGTTTATTAGAATTTTCAAATTTAATTGAAATTTGCTATACATAATTTCACTTGAGCGGGCGCGTGTCGTAAATTCGACAACTTCAAGTTTTCTCCATGGTGTTTTCTTTATATCAATGTTAGGGAATTGCTTTAAGGTTATGAAAAATGATAAACAACAGTACTTTTAAAAATATATATACGACTTTCTAAACAAAAAAACACTTGTTTTAACAAAAAAAAATATTTTACCGACCTATTAATCAGAATTAATATTCTTATCCTTACAATTGTTGCAAATCACCTCAATTGCAGAATGTTTCTTGCATATAAAGAACTGGTAACGGCAACATTTCATTGATGCTGAAGATCTTTTTTTTCTCCAGTGTATATGACATACAAACACAGCGTTTTGGAGGATTCTGACGGAAATTCCCAAATATCAATGAATAACAAAAATTTCCAAGCACACCCAGTATGTCTATAAATCGGAGAGACATTGACTTTGGAATAGCTCGGATGTTGATGCTGATAACTCAGTGGTTAAGGTAGAAGAAACGATTCCGCGTATTGGTTGCCATTTTGGCAACCGCGGTTAAGTTTATATTTGGATTAAATAATTTATTTTTGATTACTTAACTTTTCTTGCAATCAATTTAACTGGAAGCAAATATAAATTTCAATTTTCCACTATTCGAAATTCTTCAACAACGAATCCATATTTCCCGCAGCGTAAACCGATTCGCCAAGAACAAACTCGATTCCGCAACAGCAAAACAACTCCGAACCACACTCCGGCTGAAAATCAAACAACTACATGACCACACGATTGAATATTTCACACAGAACATTATTATAACAACCGTCCCGTTGGCCTCGAGCATTTCCCTCGCGGTCCGCGCGCTTTCCCAACGGCGTCGGTCCGCGTAAATTTTTCATCGACGAATACAAAGTGGCCACTTAAAAGTTGAGACGACGTCCAGAACCGGTGGCCGGGGGTCCCGTGGGATACGAGTGGACCGCCCTGTAAATAACCGAACTTTCTGAACAATAAACCCCGAGGGCTGACCGCAAAACTGGACTGCGAGAGTACCTGGAAGACATCTTTCGGGCGGTCGTCGTCTGCGTCGATGGATGGTTGTATCGTTTTAATGGAACGATGTTGTGTTTGCAGATAGTTGTGAACAAGGAGGTTATTACCGGTAAACTGGTGATTGGTAAAAAAAAATACTGGATTACCGGAAATGAAAATTTTGGTAAATTCGGCCTCCTTAGCTGTGGGTTATTAAGGTGGAAATATGAATATTTGTTGATTAAATGGTGTAGCAATATGATGTCCTTGAATGGGTTTATTTTTTGTATATTTTTATTATTTTATCATTTTCAAACAAATGAAATGAGTTTCATAATTAAATATCATATATAGTACATTGAAATCATAATAGACATTTTCTGAAAAGAGAACAAATGAAATGTTACTCAAACATTGAAAACACTGTAAACAAACAACAAAATATATTATAAATTTATGATTTAATGTTGAATATCAAATTTTTGTATAAAGAAACAAGTATTATATTCAATATTCAAAATAAAAATTACTGTTTTTTAGACGTCTACAAAAAACTGAAGAAGAATTTAAAAAATATACTTCCACTTGATGAGCAATATTGTATAATAATCAGACATCAACATAATCTGTTATTATAAAACTTGATAAATCTTCAATCGGAAACAAACACGAATTTATTTATTATATTTTGTGATAAATAATATTATATGAATTATATTCGCGAGTATTTCAAACGTTGCTCCCGCAGTCAATATTGTGCGATTTTGCCAGTCGCTCTATTGCGGTGCTGTAGATATTATATGTTCACAGTCGAGAGATAACGGTTAAACTTTACCTATAATAACTTCGCTCGAGTGAACCGGTTAAAATTATTTACGATTTACCTGAGAGCGATTAATCTAATCGTTTCGAATATGGCCATGATTTAAAATCGTTTGTGATAGTTGTTAATGAAAGATCGTTGAAAAAAATGAAAAGTTTTGTATTTCTAACAAAATTTTGAATGATCTAAATAGCTTTATTAAAATTAACAACGCCATGGACACAGATGCTTTTTTCTGAAAATTTTGGTACGAATATCTCTTCTGTAAAGGAGAAATTAGGTTTCGATCGAAATAAAGAATAAAACGAAGTTTTATATAAAGTTTGTGCGACATGAGACGTGATGTGCCTAAAATTTTCCGTACTTTTTCTATCGTCAAAGAACTTTATTTTCATATAATACCTATCTCATTTTAAATATATAAGACTTTTCAAATAATCAACATCGCAATAAGTCTTTTTATCACATAATTTATTTTTAGATCGGAAATAACTCGAACAACAAAACGATCCCTCAATTTTATTAGTGCGAAACGCACAAAACAAGCCAACCGCGTTTACATTGCATGTCAGTCTGTGAAATTATTTTCGTATACCCTGCGGACATTTTCTAATTGGACATTTCATCGTGCCCGTTCGATAAAGGACTGCGAAAGCGATTTGTCCTGTTTTTGGGGGTCCGGTCCCTCAGGTGGACCTTTTTAATATATCGCCAAACTTTCAAATGCGAACAAAGCAACGAACGCATGACAGATAGACTCGTGACGTGTCGTCGTTCCCGCGGGAAATCGCTCATCAAAACTTCTATCCGATGCTTTATTTGTTTTTCGAAAATTCGAATAAACACACGAATTAATCTATAAGGTATGATATATTAATACTTAAGAACCAATATAAATTGAACAGATTATTGAAAGAATTCATATATATTTTATTTGAATACGGGTGTCCCTAGAAAATATATGCATACATTGAAAGTACATAACTTTTACAGTTTTTTTTAATTATTTTTTGACCAAAACTATTTTAAAATCAAGGTTAAAATAAAAGAAAAATTTTAAATATTTTTTTTTTAGTAAAATTTTACTGATACTGTGAAAATTTCAACCTAATTTAGATGTATAATATTATATAAAATTCCTAGATTCTCTAAACATTAAATCAATAGAATATTTTTAATGAAAATCGATCGAAAATATAGTTAAAAGCCCAAAAATGGCAATAATTAACGAGTTGAAAGCAGAAATTAAAAGAAAATTCACCCGAATTTCAAACAATGCAATTGTCGTTGTTTGAATTTTCATCGCTCTACATTCTAAACGATTTCTATCCTAGAACGCTTGTCAATTCAAAAAATTGTAATACCCTTACAAATTTTCCAGTCTTCTTCTATGATATGGAGTTTTAAAATTAACCACATCTCAACAAATATCAAAGTTGCGATCATTCAAAGTGTGTATACATTTTTTTCGGGATACCCGTATTCTTGGAATTTTCTCATTGACGTCATCCAAATATTAAATATAGAACTTCAAAGTTTCTTTACGTTTTGAATATCAATTTCTTCAACAAATTTGCCTTTATAAAATATTGAAACTGTTATTTGGATTAACCCTACATAAAAATACACCACAAAGAAATTTTATATAATACCATGATGACAAGGATGATCTTGCATCCGATATCGACCCACGGGCGGGATTCGCAGCATTACCGACCGTCAAATTCGCACAGCATAAATAACGAGCTTTCATTATTCGCAATTTAATCCGATATTCGAATTAATCTCCATGTCGGGATTTCGAATTCGCGGCACGCACAAAGCGGCCGACCGTCATCAAAGCGCATTTTTGGCCGGCTCGAATCAAACAATTCGCGACTTTTGACGTGCAAATTTCCACTTGCGGATCCCGATAATTCCGCAGACGAGACCGCAATACGATAAGGCGATTCTGTCGTATATTTCTTGGATATATTCGTGTTTGTGTGCAGTGCAAGACGAATGCGCCGCTTCCGTTAACGCTTTGCTGAACTACAATTAGCGCCAAGCTCGAGAACAATGCGCGCTTCTACAGTTATCAAATTAATTAATTTGTTGTGAGATGGTTTCGGTTCGAGATTTGTTTTCAATCTATTGTTGAGGCTTTTTTATATTCCGATGATTATATAAATATCGTCAATATCGATCTGTTAAGTTATCCACTGAAGGACAAGGTCTTCTTATCGAATGTTAGGGTCTAGGCTATATACAAAGAGCCAATCTCGTACCGAATATATTATAAACATATATTTTTATGATAATATTCATAGAATATAAAGATTTATTTTCTTAGAATAAAAGATAATTTTATGTCTCAGATTTTATATAATTCCTGAGAATATGTTTTGTTTCAATATTCTTTTGAGAATAGGATATTTTGTTGAAAATAATTTCATGTAAATATTGGTCAGTAAAATAGAGTCTTATATTAGTACAAAATTATTCACATATTTGAAGAAAAAGTATTTCATTCTTTATATAGATATAATATAGTTCATATAACTATATATGTATCATATTATATATTTCATATAACAATATAATACACGTACATATATCAGGATTTTGGAGCAAACATTTTTTTGAGTTGCTCCGCTCCGACAACAAAGTATAATACTACAGTTCTGCTTCACGCTCCGATTAAATTTAAATAATTATTAAAATATTTAATAAAAAATATACAAATAATATAAATATATCATTATGAAGTGGGAGAGAATAGTGATAATATCAATAAAAAATATTTTTTTAATTTTCAAAAAAAAAAATTTTAATTTTATATTTGAAAAGTCGGGGCAGCGGAGCAATAATAATTTCCGTGCTCCGTTTTAACTCCTGTTCTGAGTAAAAACCCATTGCTTCATATGCTCCATGTTCCTGTTCCTGCTCCGCTCCAAACACTTACATAATACATCTCGTTTCTTACCTTCTCAAAAACTACTCCATATTCATCTACGACTACAATCACAAATCTGACTTTCAAAAGCTATGTATTTATATTCCAAATTTCATTGTTTATGTTTTACTTTGCTTTGTTGTTCCTATTATATTTTAAGCATTCATATCGCCCCTAACACGATGTAAATAAATAAACTTCAATTCAACAACAAATTCCAAAACGACATAACCATCCACAACTATCGTTAGCGCGCACGAAAATGGAGCCAACCTCCGCAGCTGCAACTCGACAACCTATACATAACCTATACAGAGACATAACACGAAACGGCTTAGCACAGCACAAAATTAATCTTATCTTTTCAAACAAACACCCAAGATAACAAATCTCGACGAGTCCATGGCCGCATCCACCCGCCCACCTACACCCTGGGGCGGCTTAATTTAATTCGGGCGCGTTTTTAACGCGAAACCGCCCCAAAGGCCACCGCTTAATTATTTCGGCAAAGACGCAAACATTAATTACTTTACTTTCGGACCCCGAGAATAATTTCGCTGATTCGTTTAGCGACAGTCGAAACGGGCCACAAAGCGAAAG
This sequence comes from Hydropsyche betteni, assembly GCA_028571205.2. Classification (NCBI taxonomy): domain Eukaryota; kingdom Metazoa; phylum Arthropoda; class Insecta; order Trichoptera; family Hydropsychidae; genus Hydropsyche; species Hydropsyche betteni. The sequence goes on along the minus strand of JAOXNN020000086.1, from coordinate 4,729,160 downwards.
AACGACGCCCACGCGTGGTGGGTTTCAATTTTGGATTCATTTGTATGTGTGTTGGGAGTGTAGATTCGGGTATCGCTATTTTTTTTTGTTTTTCGAAAATATGAAAGAATATCTTCATCGTCAACATATGCAGTTAATTTGAAATCTTTCATAGGATGAAATCCATTTTGATAACCTGAAAAATTCGGATATCCCCTATATGTAATAGCGGATTTCTGTGTGTCTGTCTGTCTGTGTATTCGTGTCGATGACGCTCGCGACTTTAAAACGACGCGTCGATACAATTATTTTTTTGCGTCTATAAAATTATTCTTCGTGCGTATATGGTCTTTATGTATATACGCTTATCGTCTATAGTATCATGCAATCAAAGCGTCTCTATTGACTTATGCAATACGTCGATTATTACGCAGTGTAAAAAATATTTGAATCCCCTATACATGTATATAATCACCGATGATAGATGTCTGTGTTTGTATGCTGAGGCTCTCGACTTGTCGTTCCAATTTAGCCTGTATGCCGTACAAATATATCGGCTATAATCGCTACACGAGAACGGCTATAACGCGAGCTCCGAATTTAGTCTTTATGGTCATTATAATAACGGCTATAATTTTATCCTATACAATCTTATATTCTGGAGACATTTCGCAAGACCACGGTTATAAAATATGTTTGCATAAATGTATTCAATTTTTATTTTATTACGTAATAGTATGATTATCAACAGCCGATGTTATTTACATCGGGCCTATATACTAGTTATTTATTTATTTTCGTAGTAACCGTAGGAACTAATTTTTGTAGTAAATAAAAGAAACTCAATTTTGTAATTTTGGCGTTTAGCCTTATTTTCTGCCGAACCCCTTATATCTTTTATATATTGGTTTTATTGTTCGTTGTTATTGATCATAAAATATAATAAAAATACATTTACAATTTGGATTGAATTTCAGATTATACAATAGATAAATTTTCAAATAAATCCAAAATCCTATTCACACATATAAAAAAAGATTCCAAAATAATTATTTTTATATAATATTTAAAAACCAAAAAACGGTGACTCAAAGTAAATGAAAATAGATTAGAATAGAATGTTTGAGAATCGTAGCAATCAGGGGGGGTTTTCCTTTTGTCGATAAACCGATAAAGAGCACGCGAAAAAAACGTGACAAATTTAAATTTTTAGTAAAAACTAAGCGTTTTTCATGGCCATTATTTTTTATTATTATTGAAACTTATGATTCATTGTTGGCAGTGTTTCGAAAACTGTGCAATATGAAAATTATATTAAACACAATCCCGTTCTTGAAAATTGTATGATTTATACGATAAAAGATTGACGATCGCTTTTAAAAAAAATATAATTTTTATATACAAACCGGTTAATAATATATTTTGATTAAATTCTTGTTTCGCGAATCGAAAATTCATAATATTAAAAAAAAAGCTTGATTTCGTAATAAAAAATACGTAATACTCGAGATAAGCATTGGCATTAATTACCTTATGATGTAACCGAAAATTAAACATTCGAAGATATTTATATTTTTGTGAAGAAAAAAAATATTAAATGTAATAACGTATGAAAAATATATGAATATTTATTTTTTAAATGATCAAAGAAAAAAGTTCCGTTTTTGAAACATTTAGGTGCTGTATGAAATGAGATATGCATATCAAAATATAATGAAATTCACTGAAAAGCTTGTTATTTTTTTCAGATATTTTATCATCTTTATTTTTTACTCATTAGTCTGAATTTTAAAATAAACTTTCAATAAATAGTCTTTTGTCAATGATATAGATTTCGTCCATTGATCACGTCATTTATCGCTTAACTTTGGAGATCGGTGAAGACCATTTAAGTAAAAATTATTGTCTTTCAATGAGCATTTATTTATTGAACATTGGGATAAAACTTAAAAAAAAACATGTCATAATTAATCTGAAATATAATTTTCTATAATTTAATTTGATTGAATTTTTTTTTAATTCAAGATAAATCAAAAATAATTCGAATATATCTTCAAATGTGAATAGGTACGTGGATTTAATACATGTTTAAATAATTATTGTAGAATAGGTACTTTGATTATAAAATTTTTGAAAATAATAAATCAGATACTAGAAAAAATACATAAATTTAACGTACAATCTATTTTATTAAAAATTTCATTGGACCGGGATATTGATTCCTTTTAAATTTTGGCACTATTTATTGATAAAAAAATATTTTAAATTAACTGACGAGATCAAAGATCGTCATTTCCAGTAGACCGTAAAAAATTATAATTTCCAAGAAGTGAAATAATCTATATTTTAATAAAAACATATACCTTCCTTCTTGTTTTTTTTTCCCTATTGACCCAGTTAGCAACAGTTAGTGCAAAAATTTTATATTCACTTCCGTAAGAGTAAAAACTAATCAGAAAAAATACAAAAAATATTCTACATCGTTTCCAAAAATAATATATAATATTTGCAGTTCTGATATAATTGATTTTCATTTAATTAGATTTTTTTATGCTTTCTAATTTCAAAATTGATTTCAATATATTTAGTAATTCAAATTATTATTATAAACTAAATAGTTTTATTAGTCAATTTGTGTCCAGAATTCTGTTTATTGAGAAAGGCACATGACTTTTTGAACTTTATATGTATTTAATATTAAAATATATTAAACGCGTGTTAATTAATAATCTGGACTTTTGGACTCAAGTACATGCTCTAACCGTGTGGTCTTTTATTTGTTTAAATTGGAAATCAATAAATGATAAATATAATATAAGAAAATTTCCTTGTTAGAGAATTCAGTGAAAATGTAGGTATCAAAAAAAAAAGATACAACAAATATTTATTTAATTTCTGAATTCCGTTTGTAATCCGACGATTAGGCTTTCAATTATTAATGAAATAGTTTTGTATTTCATTTAATTATCGTAAATTAATTCCTTCACTATTTATAATAAGATATGCTTAGCATTCATAATTAAACTAGTTAAGGTCAAATGGATTGTGGATTTATCACTTTTAAAATATTTTTCCTTACCTTATCAAAATGGGTTTTCAATTTATTGCGTTTTAATTAGACATATGTATATCAAATTTTATAATGAATTAATTAATTATAAATAATTTAATTACATGAATAAATTTTATCAATTTTCCAATCCAAATTCAATATATTTTAACTTTTTTTTTAATATAAAATATACGTAAATGTTAAATTATTACCGCCATCTATTTAATATTTTTATTATTTCCTATTTAAAACTGCAATTTTCACAAATATTATACCGCTAGTTAGTTTTGAAAAAAATCATACGAACTCATTTTTAAATACGTCTCATTTCCGAACGTTTCAGTAAAAATTGGCCATAACAAATACCGTTCTAATGGTGTTTATTCAAAATTAATATTTTGAATTTTTCGGGTTTATCGAGACAACCTTGACCGCCGTTAGATTTGTCGCATGCAAGAGAAATTATTTGTATTTCCGGACACTGAAAAATAAGACCGTATCTCAATGAAAATACACAAAGCCGTTATTTTCGTCGAATTTCGGCCCATAGTATTTCTTAAAAAATATTTATACGGCCGAAATTGGTCAACCTCGGAAGCGTGTCATCGCGAAAAGTCAAAGTTACTCGTCAAAACAAACGTCGTTATGTATTAGAGAAAACGTAAATAAACCGGAATCGTATGACTGTGACCAGTGGCGTGTTTACTTTGCTTAAATTTTTGGTGCCCTTATACATATATAAATATACGGAATCGAGTTCTGAAGCTTCTCCCCCTGTATTATTCATAAGATATTAAAATTGCAAAAATATTAGTGCCGCAGGTGAAGGTTTTATCGTTTATTATTCATATAGGTACATAGTTGGTTTTATAAGGGATTTATGAGTTATTTTAGAAAAAATGCCTTTGTGCAAAATAACGCTTTCTTTTATTCAAAAAGTGATTCAATTTTCAATGTGTCTATTGGACCGGTATAGGAAAACTGTAATAATTCATCGGAAAAGTATTTTTCAAAACTGTTGGGGCCCCGAGACAAAAGCCTCTATGTAAATCCGCCACTGGGCGTTAACGTAAGAGTACAATAGTTTAGGAATATATAGTTTCAATAATTTTGAAAAAAATTATGAATATAAAAATAGTTTGGCGTTGAATTATAGTTCATTTTTTTATTCCCTTAGATTTTGAATCATTTTATGAAATGATTTATATTATACTTAAGAAATATTCAAATATAAAAAAAAATTAACAAAAAATTCGAAATTAACATTTTCAATTTAATATATTAAATCAATAAAAATATTTTGCGTCATTCCCAGGTTAACTTTGTATATCATATAACATATGTTTTCGTTTATGGGAATTTCAAGTGTCAAAATTAACGACTTGCCTTGACCTTTACATCTCATTACAGTAATTAAGCTTTAGATTACGAAAAAATTATGAAAAAACACGTACACACTGATATAAGACTACATAAAATATTGCAAGTCCAAAATGCATACGAAATTTACATAATATTGTAACGTCGTGTTTTATTTCAATGTTGCGACGTAGTGTTCATTTAATATTATGAGCCGATGATTAAAAATTGTGAAAGAATCATAGGACTATGGATTAGCAGAGACTTACAAAAAGGGCTTAGTAACTCTTTTGTGTTATAAGTCGATGATTAAAAATTGTGAGAGTCAAGGGACTAGGGATTAGCAAAGACCTTCAAAAAGGGCTTAGTAATCCTTTTATGTTATAAGTTGATGATTAAAATTTTGAAAGAGTCATGAGACTATGGATTAGCAGAGACTTACAAAAAGGGCTTAGTAACCCTTTTGTGTTATAAGTCGATGATGAAATAGGTGAGATATTCATGAGAGTGCGAATTAGCCACGGGTTACGAACAATAAAAAATAACCTAGTTACCGTTAAGTGAATATGTGTCTCAGTCGTGGGATGGGGGGTTGCAGAATAATCGAAAAGGGCCGTGTGCAAAACGTCAATCAAGACGGATGAACAAACCCCCCGGTCGACATTAGACAACCCCCGGAAGGACGACCCTTGGAGGAGCAGTCATCGTATATAAAAGCCACTGTAAATCAAGGAATCATAAGTCAGCCAGCTCGTGTTGTAGCGGTAACGCTGCATGGATTGTCATTCATAAGTATGACGGTTTAAGCGGCGGGGATGGCGAGGGTAGATTCCGTTTTTAATAACTAGTCGATCGTCTCAAGTTGGGCATTTAACTATTTGACTCGAAAATGATAGTTTAATCTCTCATTGATGAGACGATTCCAAAAAATGGTTCCGATTTCTCAATCTATCGACCGCCGTACGATTTATATGTGCTGACGTCGCGTTTATTGTGACAACTATTCCATGCGGTCGTCGGTGATTGGCACACCAGTGCGTGCGGTTCGGGAGTTTAAATCAGCTCTCCTTCCTTTCCCACACCTTTACACTATTCATTAAAAAAATGTCATATCAAAAAAGACCACCTATAAAATCTCGCCTCGTTATGGCACCCGTTGTCTTATCATGTTCCTACATATTTGGAAAATAGATTAGTCCAGATACCACCAATGAAGTGATAAAAGCAAGGGAATCGTCAATACAACCAGAACTCCTCTTGGTGAATTGACTTCCCCTGAATAGAACGTTGAAATTTGAACTCGGCAGATCAACTGGAACTCTTCCCAATGAGCTAGTATCATTCGGAGTTAAGGGTTGAAAGTTGAAGTGTTGAAAATTCGTACCCTGTGAACCTCTAAGGGACTGGACGTCGCTGTTTTGCCTTATTGATTTTCCCCATTTATCGATTTAATTATTATTTGGATTAATTGATAGCTCTGTAACTGCTAATCTGTACAATAAACCCTGTCTCTACACTTCGTTAGAACCTGCTTATCATTTGACCTGGAGAACGACCAACTTCTCATTGACAACCTCATCCCTTTCCGTCGACGAGAGTGACCTTGTTACAATTTGACGTACGAGAATATACGTTACAATATGATCCCCTATATATCACGGATGTGTGTGTGTGTGTGTGTGTGTCTGTCTCTGTGTGTGTGTGTGTGTGTGTGTGTGTATGTCTGTTCGAATGACGCTCGCGACTTTTTATAGTATTGATATTCTAATATGGTATTTATGTGTATACAGTTAACGTCTATAATATGATGCTCATTACCTACTAACTACTGGCTTTGCCTATATGACGTCTGGTGACAATAACAAATGAGCTATTTTGATTTTATTAATTAAATATTCAAATCGAGTACGGGCATCGACTTTAAAATAAGCACATACACATCCCGATGTTATTAACATTGGGTTTATTTACCAGTACAAAATATCGCACAAAAAAAGTTTATTTGACACATGTCAAACTTTTAGAGGTTATGTATAAGCTAGATTCGTCATTTTTTTAGAGCATAATACAAGTTCGTACATATATGTTATACATGTTATAAAAAATCGGAATGTTTAACATGAATTTTTATGATGTTAAATAGATGTGTGTATTGGATTGCTGTTATTTGAATCGGGATATGAAGTTTTGTCATGAAGACTGCCATTTTTCAGCATTATAAAACACGAGCACGGTATCGGTGCAATAAAGGGTGTTAAGGAGAAATCTGACATGTCCCTGAGAATATATCACCAGCTGCATAGTAGAGACCAAGAGGAATATGTGAATATATGGAAAGACCACAGAATCCCAAAATTTCTATGATTTCATCGCAATTTATAAAAATATTACGTTTTTATTGATTCAACATCGCTTTAATGACGTAGCCGTTTCTAAAGGTTTGATTTTATAAATTTAATATTTTGGTAAGATTTTCATTCCAAGAATCTCTGTAAATGAATATTATAATATGATTTCAAATATTTTTTTCAAAGAAATACGATATTTTTAATTATAATACTAATCGCTTGGGAAATTCTGGAATAGGCTATGCAACGCACGCTTCATATCTGCAAGCTCCCGTTCATATTACTCTCCGTTATGAAAAATGAAGGATTTTTCATATAAAATATATAAATGACGCTTAACACTTTTCAGATTATGTTTGTTCACACCGAACTTAATCAATCGCGACAGGGTGTAACCAGACGTGGTCATTAATCAAATTTCCAATTAGGGAACCACTCTGTTCACCCTCTATTAAGGGATGTCGTATCCTCGTTTCGACACCTAAAAAAAAAAATGCCATTTCCAAACAAATTTGATCATTTTCATACATAAATAATCGTCGGTTTGTAAACAAAGCAGCGGCAACGCCCGCACATCCTCTGTAATTAAACATTTCGTTGTGTTTGCGCTGAAATATTTATTAGACGCGAAAGTTAGGAATTCAACATCAAACTTTTCATCTCGAGCTCTATATTTAAGGAGACACGGTGTGAAAAGGTTGTAAACTTGCCCATTAAACCGACACAGATAGGAGATAGCTTCGGTTATAGGACGAGCGTATATTTCGGGCGGACTGTTAAACTCGAATCTCTATATAAACAAAAACGCGCAGTTTTGGCGTCACAAAGAGTGTCGTTTTCGTTTTCATTTTTTTCATTAAAAAAAATCTCGAAAAAAAGCTTTTAGCAGTGCAAAAAAGGACGAAAACTCCAAGGCTGCTTTAATTGAGCGGCGTTATTTTGATGCGAGCCGTTTGTATTAGCCGAGAGAAATTTTAATTAAGCCTAATTAAATTTGGTTCGACGGCGGAATTTTCGCGAAAATTCACACAAAGAAGTCGCACAATAATTTTGTTATTGCATTCGTCGAGTGTGCTTCGCTTTGCGGAGCGTGCAAAAATTCATTATCGGGATCGAATCTTTCGAGTGTTCGCGTTGAAAGAGCGCGTTTTGCGAATCGAGGACTAATTAATTTTAAAAACAATTTTCATCGATTGTTCGCAAATCGAAAGCCGCTTGAATATTTTCCGACGGGCCGTTGTTAAGTTGCTAATAAGATTTGCGCTCAATGGACTGGCTTTCGTTCGATGGATATTCGATTTGTTCTGAAAACCAATTCATTAGATCAGTTATCGCATTAAAAGCACGTTTTATAACAATTATATTAATTGCCAACAATAAAATATCTTGAAACATTCTTCACTCGATTCCAATTACATCGAAATCAATTATATTAATTGTCAAAATTAAAATATAACAAAACTTTCTTTGTCAAATTCGGTAAATATCATCATCCTCAAACTACTCTAAGTTTTGACTATCTTTATTCCTTAACCCTCATTTTCATATTTTAATTCATCCTCCATATCCATACTCCATATTCATATACCCTTACCTTAAATACCCCTTATCCCTATCATCATCATTATCATTATTATTTTACTCACAACGAGTACCTAGATATTCGTAGTTTCATAAAATTTTCAATATTCCATTGAAATTATAACCGATAAATATATATTATATTATACTTTTAACTTAACCAAAGAACTTAAAACTATATATCAATAAAAATCCGAAGAGATCCGACGGCCAAAAATAAAAACATGACGTTTTAAACAGCGTGCAACATTTGCGCGGAGCAAAAAGGTAAATACGAAGCATAAAAACGGCAAATGTTTACAAAACCGAAAAATCTAGAGGCGGACCTTCACTCGCATAATTGGCTCAATTTCTTGTACGGCAGTGAGCTTCAATTAGCGACAGACGAGTCGGAAAAACGACGTCCGGAAAATGCAGAAGGAAAAACCCGCGCGCCATTTATACGTACCGTGCCTCTTAATTACTCACAAGAAAATTCAACGGCTGTCCAAAGAAGAGTTTAATTTTGATTTTTTTTTGTATAAGAACACGTTTTTGTACTGGTTTTTCCTCGATTTTTTTCTCGTAATTGAGGGCTGTCGTATCGAAAATAACAATTTGAATATAAAAAAATATTTTGAATTATTTTTTTTATATGTTTTTTTTAAATTTTAAATTTAAGTATTTTAAGATATGTTACAGTTTGGGTGTCCACTTTGTTTATACATGAACAAACTAATCTGTTTATACACCTTCAAAACAGCTCTAGTTGTTAGTGTGGTACGACAATTTAAGTTGTCTGTACTCAGATAACGCTCTTATGCTAAATATTATATCAATAAGGTGGAAATTGGTATGTCAACTAATGATCGAGAAATACGCATTGTGTCAGTTTGAACTTCGAGAGTTTGTTTTGAACACATTTTTAGAACTCAAACTAAAATGCTAAACCAACCTAACACAAGCATGATACTTGTGACGTCTGTTTTTAGTTTGGACGAAATTATGTGTAGGTAAAATTTAACAGTTGACATTCAGACTAAAATCGATAATTTGGGTATACCCAAACTAGTATGGGTATAAACAAATAAAAGTGAAAACTTGAATTGTGAAAAATACATGTATAAACCTTTATTAAAAGTTTGTATGATATTGTTATTTATAAATTTTATATTTGAATATATTATAAACAAAACTATACATATTTTTTTTATATACTGTATTTTTTGTACGAAAACCTTATATTTACTTTGATTCTCATATAAACACGATTCTATGAATTTTATTAGTATACAAAAACAAAAAAAAAATATAACAGTTATATATTTTCACGAACAATCCGAACACTAATAAAACACCAAATTAGCGAACCCAAACAAACCCTATTCCCAGAAACGAAATTTCACACCCATACCGAGAGTTTTGATTCAACTTTCCACAATTTTTCCGCAATTTTCCCTTCAAAGGTAGAAAGAGAGCGCGTCGAAGCCTAAGCGGATAAGGCATAAACGATAAAAGTGGGTTTCACTTTATTGCCGGGTACTAATTACGGGAATGTCTCCGGGAACCTGTGGGAAAGGCTTCCGCTTAAGGAACCCTTCGGTTATTTAATTATCCTTTTTAATTGCCGCAGTCGTACCGGTTGTTCGCCTGAAAAATTATAATTATTGAATTATCGTAAAAAGCGTTGCACCGTAGTAATTACGGGGCGGTGTTATGTTCGATACTTTGGGGGTGAATTATCGGTGTCTTATGGGTAGTAAGCGGGGGTGAAATGAGTATTTATTGGAAAATATATGGACCAATTAGAAAGTGGGTGTAGTTTTAAAAATTATGACGATGTGGCTTAAAATATTTGGAAAATTGATGATTATAGAATTTCAATATGTGACTGTTATAATTGATAGGAGAATATTTAAGATTGTCAATTATGAATATAGAAAAATATCAGTAGTAAATAAAAAAAGATTTTTTTACGAAGGCATGAAATATTTATGGGGAATTTGATTAATTTCTTTTAAAAAATTTTAATATATTCATTTGATTTTTATGAGTCATTTTTACATTTTTTAGATATCTTTTTAAATAAATTATTATTTTTTTTTATACTGCATCAGGTATCGGCAAATTCCGTCTCATGGATAAAAATCAAATAAATAAAAAAATTAGAAATTTTCACCCTTCAAATGAGGAGCTTCTTTTCACGAAAATTTCACGTTAGCAAAAGTATGTATTATATCAATAAAACATGAAAAAAATTGCCTGCTATTCATTGATGCTTATTTTATAAATATTATTTATTATTATTAAAATTTTGACCTTTTTCGTTGCTATTTGAATGGGATTTATTCATAAAACATCTTTGAGTTTTCTATCCAGCCTGCTGAGTCTCAATTTTTTTTATCTGTTCTTTTCCAAAAAAAGTTTGCTGACCCCTGCAACACAATAATGCTTTTAGTTCAATATACAAAATATTCATACAATCTTTTTAGAGCAAAATTATTAAAATCTCGACACGTCTCGAAACTCAAATTTACACATCAAAGCATAAACGTGAATCGAATAAAGAAAGTCCATTATTTAGGGCGAGTGTTTAAGTGACGCAATTTTGTACACTTATATAGTATCACTCTTAATTTCTATCTATATAAATAAAAATGAATGTATGCGTGTGTGTGTATGTTAGTTATGTCTTTACCACTTATCCGACCACAGTAAAATTTTGTAAATATGTTATTTAGGCATATGAAAAAGTTTTTCTATAGTTAAAATTATTTTATTACTCGACTCAACACAATTTTAAGAAGAAAATAAAATTTCAGCACAATCGCAACGCCGGCGTCGCGATTGATTGTGACAATAATTACAATCAGTACACAGTGTGTGCAGAACGCGTGTTTAAATCGGTCCACCTTCCTATTCATATCCTATCATTCAAGAAGATAACGGGAAACCACTTCAGTTATCATTTCACAGGATAATTACTGAAAAGTGATCGCCTATGTTAAGGTCGCAAATGCCTAAACGCAAGAAAACAATGCAACTAAAAACACGGATAAAAATTACTACAAGCAAATGAGACAATTGGACAACGACAGAAACGATTCCAGACCTTGAGAGAGACAGCCAGTATACCACAGAGTTCCGATTAATGCCGGATATAAGTCACTAGTAAAACATATCCCCTATCCCCTATATATAATAGCGGATTTCTGTGTGTCCGTCTGTGTATCTGTTCGTTCGATGACGCTCGCGACTTTAAAACGACGCGTCGATACGATTATTTTTTTGCGTCTATAAAATTATTCTTCATGTGTATAAACAAATCCACAGCCGTTGCTATTAACATCGGGCCTATTTACTAGTTATTAACAAGTAATAAAAAGGTCTGTAGAAACAGAGATATTTACCTTGTCTAGTTCTAAAGATATTTTTGTTTTTTTACCCCATTGGTGTTTGTCAAACGCCACACGAATAACGAAGGATTTTAAGGACACAAATATAATATTTACCGCAATTTCGTGGCAATACGCATATGTTGCGAGAATTTCTCAAATAGCCCGATGCACAAATGCAACCTGCAACGCAGGCTCCACTGCAGCCAGTCGTTACAGCGGGATTTCTACATGTATTTTGACAAGCATTGTTTCCACATGCAGAATATACTTCGTTTTGTCTGCCATCTGTAAATTGAATAAATCCGATGTATACATACACTGATTTAACCCATAGTAATTAATGCTTTATAGTGTTTAGAATCACTGACTTACCTCTATTACAAGATAATCCGAATATTTGTGATAAAATGGGTAGGTTTCCGAACTGGGCTAGTGCCCCTAAAGCTTCAAATTGTGCTTTGACTTGAGAGATTAATATAGAGTAAATTAATAATTTTAAAAAATTATCTCTCATATTTGATCGATAATTATATTTGACGATTGATTATGACGATTAGACACAACTATCGTGATCGCCGATCAAATCGTTTTGATTCGCGCCCGAAAAAAATCGTCATTTTGTATGAATTATTTTTACCGTTATTAATTTTTTAAACTCTTAATTCAGAGATTATTATGAAAATGTAATAAAACATTAAATTAATCACAGATAATAAAAAGATTAAACTAAAACCTCGGTAAGTCGAACTAATTTTGGGAAAATTGTTTTTGCAAATATGTTACGATCAGTCCAATATTTATGAATTCGAAGAATGAAGCTTCTTATTCAAACATTTTTAAAATTAATAAAGAATTTATTGATTTAATCAGTATTTTTGTTTGAGAGTTGCAATTTGCAAATAAAATTCAGATAAATTTAGGTTTCACTTTACGAAATCGGGTTGAAAATAAAATACTAGAAATATATTTTTATTAATTCCCCCGAAACAAGTTTTTAATAGCCTTATGAAACAGGAATGCGAGAATAAATTTTCAAATAGTTATGTGAATATGAAGAGTTCAATAATCCCACATTTAGGAAAATTATTTTAATTAATGCACAATACATACACGTAACAATTTGCGAATATGCGTTAAAATCTTGACGCATATTCCAACTTATTAATTTTTTTTTTTTGAGTTATTGAATTGAGACTTCATGCGAATATCCTATGTAAATTAAACGTCCGTTGACACAGCTCAATTTTTTAAACACATTATACAATAATAGTATAAATTTCACGTGCAAATTTAAATAATGCAAAGGTGAATGTTCTCTTTGCTTTATGATTGAATATAAATATATTTTTTTGAATCCTCTTTCTCCATTTAAAATATTTTATAAATTATTATTTAAAAAAAAGTTACTTCGAAAATTGATTTTAATTCTTTCATTGATTTTGTAAAAAAAAGTATTAAAGTCATACGTGTATTAGAAAACATCCACTGCAGCTGAAAACTTTCCAAAATTTTTAAAATAAAAGTTATTTAATTTTATTGACATACCTACATATGTTCATTTAAAGTGAAGGTGAATTTTGGGAATTTCAATATTGAAAACCATTCATTACCAAATGTTTTCATATTGAAGATAACAGCCATTACTCGATCACAAACATCATATCACATGTCGCTCAACTTGGATGAATAATGGAATTGGTGTATTGGCTTAATTTTAATCATTATCGTATTTACTTCATTTTATTGGCAAAAAATATTATCTAACAAGCTCTTAATATTATATAAATCATACCAAACAATTCTACAAACGCAACGACAATATTACTAATCTATTCATTAAAATATCGATTAATTGAGTACATGTGTACCTGCATAGATACATACATACATACATACATACATATAAAAAAAAATTTTCATATAAAATATTACAAAAAAAATTATTTTTTTCATAAATAAACTCGCTTCATATTTTCAAATTTTTTATTAAAATCAATATTTTTATAACAATAAATAAATAAATAAAATTTCACTATATCCAATTATCATATCATCATAGAATACGAATCAAAGCTCATTTTTATCAGTGATATTTCGTTTTCAACAAAGAAGATTTGGAACAAACAGACCAGAAAATATTTAAAAAAGAAATCTATTGAATTCTATCAAATTAACACAATTGACTGTAATATCTTCCTATTCTTTCTTCATCAATATGATCATTGGTGTAGAGGATCCGGAACAAGCCAGAACAATATTCCGGTACTTTTTACTGAGCCGTAATAACGTTCCGGCACTTTTTTAAATATGAGAAAAAAAATTACACCTGAAGAATGATTTTTTAAATATTTTGTACAGAAAGAATAATTGAAACAACAAGTTGGTCCATTTCTATGGGTGTTTTGTGACATCGTAACGAAATATTTATGTTTGTTTGACACAAATGAAAATCGAAAAGGACCATCATGAATATGTCGTTTCTTACGGGATTAGCAAGTATATGAAAATATTACAAAAACTACATTTATTTGATTTGATGTTTAAAAAATTTTCGAAAACAATTTGGGGGTGGAAAAGTTGAACGTTTCGGCACTACTTTTTTTTAGCACTGCATCACTGGATATGATCACGAATTACCCATTATGGGTTGGAACACGAACTAAGCGGAACACATTGCCCAGCATTATTTCTAACCAGTGGTGACCTACAGAAACATCTGGCTCTACAAGCTCCAGTTGTGTCACAAGTTGGAGTTGGGGTTGAGCAAGTGCCTTCACAGACATTCACTCCGCATGTTAGAAACGATTCAGTGGTTGGGCTCGCGCATTGTGCTGAAATTTGAAAGAGTTTCCGTTTTTGTTAAACGTGTTGATTATTTGAAAGATTACATTCGAGTTTTTTTTTATGAATACTATTTTTGATTTATCAATACAGATTTTAAATAATTTTTTTCACTTTTTAACTATTTGACTCGACGATAAAGTAGAAAAAATATTGCATTTACCGTTTACGTTTAAATTTAAATATGTGTGTTTAATTGACTTAATTTCAAATTCTTGAAATAAAAAGTGTAAAATCATAAGAAAAAACTATCAAAACGCAAAGCTTAAACGTTATCTTAAATTTCTAAGTCGTGGCATTTTCATATAAAATTCTTTCTCATTTTGAATTATATGAAAAAAAATTAAAAAATAAAATACATACAAAGTCTTTTAAATTATTCAAGTGTTTAAATTTAAATATCAATTATAAAAATTAGACATCAACGCGCTAATCCTATTCTTCGACTAAAAACGCAACCCTTTAATTTTAATTCTAAATTTACACGAAAGCTAGTGGAATTTCTCAAATTGACATTTACACTTTGATTTAAAATTCAAAATTTAATTAATTTACAATTTCGAATCATAGCTTTTAATTTTCTACGATTTCTTTAATGATTTATATTATCGAAGAAAACAAAACAAACATACAAAAAGTGACTTTATCTCATTCAGAATTAACTTAATCACTTTTCTAACATTCAATTCCTGCATCATATACTAGATAATATTTACAGAGTATATAATAATTGCTGATTTTCTTGAATCGGACCTGTTGATAATTTTAACTGATACTTACAACAAAGACTCTCTGCAACACACATTCCCAGATAATTCCTTCGGTATCCAGTCGCACATATGCATCCAGCTATTGAATTAGCAGTACATCCAGGAATATCAACTCCGCATATCGGTTGACATATGTTGTTTCCAGTCATCGTGAAAACTTCATTCAGATTAGTACAAACGTTAGCCGCTGAAAATTCAAAACACACGAATATAATATGAAATTTCGCTAGATGTCGCTTACGAGAAAAATGCTATATTTTTAAGGAGACTATTTAAAGATGCATTACATAAAGAGCATTCAAATTTGTGCATTCAAAAAAATGTTTGGTGCTAATGCAACGCACGGACGCCAACTTATCGCTCGAAAACCAACAGTTTGTGTTTTGAAATAAATATTGCTACCGATCGATAGATGGACTAAATGTCAAGCTTGACAGATCGTATTTGCGTATATATCCCAGCGGTTACGAAACGTGATTACGAACCACTTGATTAAGGAAAATTAAGGAAAAAGTAAAATTAAGGAAACGTCAAATGTCTTTTGAAGTGACAGATTTTATTCGCGTCCATCAGTAATTTATAACCTCAAATGTCAAATGTGAAATAAGGTGTTTGTTTATGTAAAATATACAAATATTATGCAGAATGGACGCAATCCCTTCGAGACCATTTTCAACGACACATCTATAAGGTAAGTAAAACAAATTAAAAAAGTGATTCCAATGTCAAATGGATGACATTTGACGTTTCCTTAATTTTCCTTAATCACGTGGTTCGTAATCACGTATCGTGACCACTGAGATATATACGCAAATGCGATCTGTCAAGCTTGACATTTAGTCCATCTATCGATGGATTGCGATGCTATTTCAAAACACAAACTGTTGGTTTTCAAGCGATAAGTTGGCGTCTGTGCGTTGCATTAGCACCAAATTTTTTGATCGTTGTGAAAATATCTGTACCTTAAAATTAATAAAACGTGCATTAACCCTTTGCGGTCCAGTAGTACCGTGGTGGAACCATTTCACCACGTTTTTGCCAGCATTTCAGCGGTTTCATTGTAGCACAAAGGATTAACGAAATAATAAAAATTTCCAACGAACGCTAAATGTCTTTGGTAACGCTAAAATTGAAGTAGTGTCAAAATTAAACTGCTGGGATAGTAGGAAAAAAAATTGAAGTAGTGGTTCCACCAAGGCACACTGGATCACCAAAGGGTTGAATATAAATAAATAATCGGCAACGCCGCAAACGCGAACAGGACAATAAATACCAACCGCACGATCATTATTCAAAACTTTCAAAATATAATCAAATTGGACAAAATTTTGACAAATGAAAACGTATTGCATTGTCTGTGGAGAAAGACTCCACTCTGGTGACGTTGCCACCTCTCGATCATTTCAACGTGCAAACTATCTTTTCTATTGTTCATTTCATATTTTTAATGCTCAATTTATAATTCATATTTTGTTTTATTGCACACTACAAATGAAACGATTCTCAATATGAGATTCTTTAATACACCGGAAATAATGTACATCGTATTTTTTTCTAATACACAAGTATTTCGTTTTAAGGCACAACCCATATTTTTATCAATACACAGTTAAATCGCACCATATTTTTAATAACAATAAATTTTTGTAATCTTACGGCACAAAGCTGGATTGATACACGTTCCTGTAGGACTCAAGACAAATGTTGGGGCACAGATACACCTGGGGTTTGATGGTACTGGGACACAATTAGGTGCTTGCAGTCTGGCACAAGTCAAAAGACATCCGGTATCTCCAGTTGCTGAAAATATTTCATTTTGCCCAGTGCACGGGGAATTCGCTGAAAATAAAAAAAAATTAAGATCGCAGTATTTTTTTTTTCAATTAAAATTAATGAATTTATTTATTAAAATACTCACGACAGGAGCTGACACATTGCCCGGTCGCTTCGTTTCTGAAAAATCCTGGAACACATATACATCCGGAAACTGTACATACACGATTGCATACTCCAACTGATGGTCTGGAGCAAGTCATTTGACAACCGTCGTTTCCACAATTCGAAAAAACTTCGTTTGTAGAACAAGTGATAGTTGCTGAAAAAATAACGATGAATAACAAATGAAATTAGTAACATAAAGTAATCGGCGTCATTTAAGTTAAGCAACGAACGGCGTGATCTAAGAATACTGCTTGTTGGTTAAATTCGTCAAGATATGGCTATTCCTTATCACTAAGTATTATACATATACAGTTGGTGGTTTATAAAACTGCACCGCCTTGAAAAATTGTCGTTTTTAGATTTTATGGACGGATTCAAATGTTAAAAAAAGCATTTATATCTAGTGTAAGAGGGAATAATACTCGACCAAATTACAGATAGGTATATCCATTTGAAGGGTTATCACTATGCAGTTATTAAGCACTCTTTTTTAAATGTAAATACATAATTGGCTGATATAATGGCATGAAATAAATCATTTGATTAGTGATTTATAAGCAAGTATCGAAAAAGTTTTTATATATTTTAGTAAGGTGATAAACACTTGTCAATTTTACTTAGTTTTCAATATTTCAAATTACCCCATTTTACTTTGATTACAGTTATTATCTTCTTAAGTACCAAGGTAACCGATTTTTTATTAATTTGAAAAAAAATCTTGCCTTCATTTTATTTACCGAAAGTGATGTTTCGCTAATATTGTTCCTTATAATCTACTTCTCCAAGGCCTTGTACGTATTGTTTGTGCACTAATTGTTGTTTTAATTTACTTATCTGACTTTTTCTTTATTTAACAGTAAATTTAAATTTATTCTTCGAAAATTTTCGGAGTAATGATTTGTATCGTCACGTTATAGTACTTTTTATTGGTCCAGATTAACCACGAGATTCTCCATTAACAGATTATTTCAATTTTTTAAAGAAATGATCAAAAATTAAACGAGCATGAATAGTATTTTTAAAACTGTGAAGACAACCTATATTTTTTTAAAGTCAAAAAACGTCATATATTTTCACTGATAATAACGCGTAATTCAAAAATTTTATTGTTTTTTTACTGAAAACTTTTCCAAAAATCATTTTATCATCGCAAAATTTTACGTGAACTAATTGTAAGATTACTTATCGTTATAACGTTTTCTGTAAATAGATTTGAAAAAAGATTTAGCGTATTTCACAAACAACGGGTGGAAACGAAAATTTCTAAGCGGTGCGGTTTCATTGACCACGACTATCTAGAGTTAAAGCGCTTACAATACGACTTCCGTTTTTGATTTAAAAAAAATTGACTTTTCATGGAAATATAGACTGAAAATAGAATTTAAAATACTCACGGCATTGTGCTAGAGTAACACATGTCCCTAAAGAATTCCTCACAAATCCTGGTGCACAAACACAAGATGGTGTACTGCAACGTGGAACGCATCCAGTCGTATCCCTCCTGGCACACGTAGGTTGACAACCATCGTTTCCGCATGGTGTTAATACTTCGTTTATCCCACATGTCTGGGTAGCTATTGAAAATTTAGAATTTCTTATGAGTCATTCGCTCAATAAAAATATTGTTTCTATATGATGATTGGTTACTTTATCGAATATGAAAGTAAATTGATCTTATCCGATTTTTCTTATTTAAATCCGAATATTAATCAGATTGGTAATTTTTTTTACGAATATTTTCGAATTTTATGTTTAAAAAAAAATAATACTCACTACAACTAGTAGGAAGCACGCAAACACCATTAGAATTCCTCACGTATCCAGCCGCACAAACGCAACCACCCACAGAGCAAATAGGTATGCAATTGGTTATATCCAACCTCGTACAACTTCTCTGACATCCATCATTTCCACAATGTGAAAACACTTCATTTACCCCGCAAGAAAATTGTCCCAAAATACTCGGGAATAAGTTCGGCGGGTGGTGTAGCCTGATGGCGTCAATGCACCAAAAAGTAGCGCAAACCACAACCAATTGCAGCAGAAATTTGGCCATGGTGTAACGAGGATGGTTGAAAAAAAAATGCAAAAAAATGGTGGGTCCTCCGAACTACAACTGTCCTGTGCGACAGTCAAATTCGGATAGTTGTCGAACGTGCGATTCTTTTGCAATTTGTATGCTTTTTGCGCACACCGTTATTCGAGAGTAGTGGAAATTGGCCAAATTTCGGAAAAATTTGCGTTTTGAAAAGCGCAACTCTCTCCTCTTAAGCCTCGATCTCTATCGAATTTGGTTGAATTTGTGTGTGCTACAAAAATAAATTTCGACTGGAACCGGCTGGCGACTTTCCGCCATAACTAGTTTTCGCTTTTCAGGTCAACAGTTCCGGGTTTTCCCTATTTTACAGTTTCAAATCGATTTTTGCAAAATGAGCTTTTTTTAATATCTTTGTATATTCAAATTATGCTACTTTGTCGGCTTTGAGTAAAAGTGATTGTGAAAACGTTATGGGTGTACAATAAATCGTATATACTATAGATGACACTGAAATATCACTTCCCATTAAATGTTTAGAATATTTAATTTGCCCTGTTTTGATAAAATGAGACCGCATAGCAACAATGATTTCAGAAAGCTTATAATAGTATCGGAATAGCCTTTTTTTGTATCAAATATATTCTTTAGGATATATGTGATGATGATGCACTTATTATTGTTTTTTTATGAAATATTTTTTTTTTATAAGTTGCTGTTTTTATATTTAAATTGCACAAAAATACTTCTGAAATTATACCGCCCGTACATGTAAAGCAGTCCAATAAAAGATTAAAAACTCATTTACATAAAATAGGCAGAAATTTCGATTTCAAGTTACAGGTTTTAAAAGTATAATGCATGACATTCGGAATATAGTTTAAATATTTCAACTGAATAAAAAATACTTTCAATTTAAACACGTGATGATTTTTTAGAAGAAAAAAGAAAGTAGCTTTTTTTAATTTCAATGAATTTTTTTATTTAGAATAAATAAATACATACAAAACAATCGCTTATTCGTCAACGAGCATTTCATATTAGTCGCACGATCAACAAAGATTTCTCATAATACATATTCCAGCCGAATTCCTGACCATCCCAGGGTTGCAGAAACATCTAGAAGTGCAAGCACCTGCAGTAGAGCATCTTGGATCTGTAGTGACATCGGGGGTTGCGCAAGTATTTTCGCAAACTCCATTTCCGCAAGCCCTGAACTGTTCATTTGCCGGACACACACCTGAAACAGATAGGATTAATAGTTTCTATTGATTTTTTTTATTATTGAATATATATTTATGGTGTAATTACTGCATTGCGCTGCTGGCACGCATGATCCTGCAAAGTTTCTCAAAAATCCTGTAGCACATACGCATCCTGAATTGCAAGGTGCATTGCAATTTGCGGCTTGGGCTGCTGTGAAAGAGCAAGTGACTTGGCACATTGTGTTGCCGCATTGGGAAAATACTTCGTTAGGTCCCATACATACTCCAGTTGTGGCTAAAAATTTTAAACTCAATCATGGAAAAAAATCGTATCGAATTTTTATTTTAATATAAAAATACTCACGGCATGCAGAAGGTAGCACACAAGAACCAACAGCATTTCGTACGAATCCAGCTGCACATACACAGGCTGGATTACTGCAAACTGAGATGCAACCAGTCACGTCTAATCTGTTGCAATTCCTTTGACAACCGTCGTTTCCACATTGAGAAAATACTTCGTTAGCTCCTGGACAAGTTGTTGCGGTAGCTACGAAAATTACATTAGAACAATATAATTTATATAGCTTTTATGTGAAGTTTTAATATATGCTTGTTACGTACAAAGCTTAAATACAATATGTATTAAAGTTTAAGATATGTATTAATATTAAATTATCGAAAATTGGAAGTTCTACATAAATTTAATTTACTCACGACAATTTGCAGGCAAAATGCAAGCTCCCGCAGCGTTTCTCACAAATCCTAGTGCACAGACGCAAGATGGTGAAACGCATACAGGATTACAATTGGCGACATTTAATCGGTCACAAGTCCTTTGACATCCGTCCTGTCCACAAGCAGTGAAAACTTCATTTGGACCGCAAGATCGGTGATCTAAGAATTAATTAAATTCAATTAGCCCGAGAAAATCGAAACGACTTTCATATATAAAATAAAATAAATTTACACAAAAAACATTCTCGATGAATATTATTATAGAATAAAATCAATATATTACAATTAACAAACCAATTATTAACGATTGATGGAATATGCAAATAAAAAATTTCTAAAAAATACCCAACAATCCGTCGGTTAATCCATTAGTCAATCCGTTGGTCAATGCGTTGGTAGCTGTATTACATTGCACAGGCAATACACAAGCATGTCTTGTGCTTCGTAGAAAACCAGGAGCACAAATACATCCCGGAATACAGGCTGTACTAGTACATCCTAAAGCAGCATTTGGTCTCTTGCAAGTATTCTGACAAGAATTCTTTCCACAATTACTAAAAATCTCATTGGCTCCTTGAAAAAATCAAACAAATAAATGACGATTCCATCTATAATTTCGCTCGAATTCAATACAAATTATATTACTCCTGCACGTGATCCTATTGGCGACTCCATCTGCCAAATCGTGATTGACGGCTTCAACAGCCAGCAGCAAAGCTGCAAAAGCTATGGATAACTGAAGGGTCCTCTTGGCCATTCTGACAAGGTTCTGAAGGTCTGGCTCGTGCGGCGGATGAATCGTGATCAGACCGTGGCCGACCAAAGCTCTTTAATTTGTACGGATGCTTTTACCGTTATTCGAGGAGATTGTTCTGCGACAATTATTAATTTTGTATTTATGTGTGTGCGTGATGGAGTGTGGGCCGCGAAAGTTTGTTTTGGCGAAACCGGACTGGATCATCGCGGGGAAAGAATTACAATAAAACGAAACTCGTTCTATGGGGATTCCTAACGTTGATTAACACTTCGAGTGATGGTTCGTTTGAAATTTAAATGAGAAATGTAACATTAAAGGAAATTAAATGGAAAAGTGTTCGTGCGTTTTATGGGAAAATTTATTTCCTTACACCGTGTTTTGTACGTGTAATTACAAAAAATAGCGGTAAAGCGTTTTACTTCGATTACTTTATTCTTTTTAGTCATTCCATCAATTAAATTTAATATTTTAAAAATTTGAGAGATCGAATTTTTTTCACATTCGTATGCTTAGAAATTACGTGATGGTACTATTTCAGAAAATTTAATGAAAATATATTTTTTTTATTTAATAATTTTAAATTAAATAAAATAAGACGGTTTTAATGGGTTAAAACATTTCAAAGCAATAAATTAATGATAAACGAGGAAAAGTTTACACGTGTTATACTAAAAAAATTCACACATTGCGGTCAATAAATTTCTCGTTGATTAGTGATAAAAAAGCCATTCTGATTTTCCTATTTTTTTGCATAAATAGACAATCTTGGAAAATGAATATATCATCTAGATTTCAAATAATTTTTTTCGGAATTATTATAATTATATAATATTCAGGGATTTTTTTTACCCTGTATCGCGGCGGAACGGCGTTCCTACACCTTTTTTCTCGAAATTTTAATAAATGTTTGCAAAATTTTATTTTCTTCTTTATTTGAAAATTTTTGATTTTTTT